>APFE030058046.1:5408-51269 GCA_000404065.3 Pinus taeda
TGTCGACTTCAGCTCATTATCCAGGAAGGTGACCTAGAGACTCCCTTCAGGTACCTTGGAGCCTGCATGCCTCAATGGCAGGTTCTTCGTGTTCGACGAGAGGTTTTCGTCATTGGCCTCCAATCGGATGATTCTATGGGTGTTCGACACCGGCTCATTGATTCACATACCGTGGATTGTACCTATAGTACCTTGAGGACCATCGTCATTATTGGTGGCCCCTCTCGCGTCTGTTAACAGTTTTCATCATTGACTGGTAATCAGACGATGTTCAAGCATGTTCGACTTCGACTCCTGTATTCGCATGCTTGAACTTGTACTGTGTTCGGGTCGAGTTGGAGCGCAAGACCCCAGGTTTTGCATACTGAAATCTGGGTTGCATTTTGTGGATTATTGTAATCATTACATGACTCATTTATTGGATGGCTGCGACCATACCTGATTCCATTTATAGATCCTCATCGGATGGTTGCGTCCATACCTGGGATCCAGTTGTATATACTCTCTTACGGATGGCTGCGCCCATACCACATCTATCATGTACTTGAGATATCAGTTGTACTTCATTTCGCAGGTTCTCCGGCGACAGTGTTTTCAGTCACGCATGTTCTTGTAAAGCGCTTTGTGGAGAGATAAAAAGGTGTCTTATAAACTCCTAATTACCTCACATTAATTGTCAACACAGGGACGACTTTTTATTTCAAGAGTGTACTCAGTCTGAGGCGGCTATTTACTCAAGAGTAATGTTTAGTAGTACAGTGTTCAGAGAACACAAGAGTAAACGGATGCTAAACTTAAATCACTTCAAAAGGATAAAATCACACAAGACAGCTTATCAGTCAAGGGTGCAGAAGCGATAACCCATCCCTCTAGAAAATGATGGAAAGGAAATTAGAGCATGGACCATAGGTCTGGGAGCTAGGCAGCGACTGCTGAGGCTCACTACAGCCTTAGACCTTCCCTCACACCAAAGCAGCAAATACAAGTAAATGGAACGATAGAAAGTAAAATAGAATAACAAATAGGAAATGGAACAACAAGTCTAAAATGGAATGGTCGTAAATGGAACAACAATCAAAAGAACTAAATCTCGCGAGTCAAAACCAACTTACCCACACTCTGCTATAACATTCTTCTCTCCTCAAGCAAACTGGATGGAATATACTCTATGGAACAACACTCATTGATGAATTATGGAATGGCAATACTCGATCATATATGCACACCTCACACTAATATAGTAATCTGACAATTAAGGATAATACGGCTATGTTTCCAAATAGAATAACATTACTTTCAGATTCCAATAATCAGGATTTCAAATGAATCAAATGACAGTAATATTCAATACAGACGCTCTATAACAGAAATAACTGGTTGAGACTAAAAGCATGCGATCAACTCTGAAAAGATTCAATTATACAACGCAGAGTCATTACACAGATTTCCTGAGAAAAACCATTAATGCATTAATCGTAATAGAGCATAGCATAGCATATGAAAGGTATATCATATTACCGAGTAATAAAGATAAGAAAACCATGCATAAATCAAGTTATAATGAGACAAAAACAAGTGTAAAGATATGATACACAACAGCAGCAGCGTACTCCACCAGAGGTTGGGCCCTTAGCCGCCAACGGACGCTGCTGGGTTACTTCAGAAGGAAAAGAGTGAACAGCAACGCCCAAATCATGTATTAATCATTAAATGGTGAGATCATTACAACAATTGAAGCTTTGAGACTTACAGCATAAAACAATCCTTTCTTCCTCCTATCCTATCATGAATCCTTGCTTCTAAATATCTAATTCAAATCATCAATTCTCCATCATTCGAATCCCCAAAGTCATCCTATAGTCCCCATCTCTGATCTCTGTTTTCATTTAAATAGAGATATCAGAGAGAAGTTGCAATAAAGATAAGTACAACATGATTTCTTTTACAAATTTGGATTGATTCTAACCAGTTGATCAACAAGAAAATATATTTCCTTCCATCTCTCAACAAAAGCAAGACGAATTTGGCTTTGCGGCTAAAATTTGGAGGACAGCCGCAACAGCAAATCTGAGAAAATCGTGCTCAAAGAACCCTGCGTTTCTCTCTGTACAAGCCGAATTTGGGCAAACTGTTCCTTATTAAATTAATTGGGCCCGTTCTAGACAAAACCCATGTTCCAGATTTTCCAGATTCTTCTCCATTTGCTCAGAATCTCAACCACAAAATTGTCACTCTTTATTCCAACGAATTTCTGAGTTGGCAAATTTAATGGTCAAATCTTCAATCTGGAAATTATCTTGGAGGCTAAAAATGGTGAATAATGTTACAACTGATTTATGAGAACTATCATTGATAAAATCATACATAATTATCAATTTACTAGAAATAAAGGAGAATAAATAATATAAGAGCATAAATCATCATAAAATGGATTTATATAATAAATTATAATAAATGACATGATGAAGAATAGTGGAAATGGGTGGGATAAGTGTTCAAAAGTGATAATAATAATGGCATATTAACGGCCCAACATAGTGCAACCTATGGGAAACTTTTGATAAATGTTTACAAATAAAAAAAATGAAATATGGATGTTTCCTTTGAATTGAGCCTAATAAGAAGTGGAATTGCAATTATTTTTGAGTGCGCATGATATCATACTTCCTCCATGAAATATAAGAAATTTTTTTCTTTCTCTATCATAAAAACCCCCATTACATAGGAATATCTAAAACCTCTAGCAGAAATAGACAGTTGCCTTGCCAAAGTTGGAAAGTTGTATTGAAGGCTATTGGGGGGTGTATCTAACCATAGAAATGCTACAAACAAGAAGAAGGAGAAAAATAAGTTAATGAATAAGGAGAGGAATATAAAGAAGAGGGAAATTATCCAAATGAATGACTCAAGGAGGAAGAAAGAAGAAAGGAACAACTTGTGCTAAAAACCAAAATAGCAATGCCTAAGAGAGACCTAATCAAAACAGAGAACTCCAAAGCCCAATAGGCAATAATATAGGCCACAAAATAGAAAAATAATCCAAGTAGCGCAATGATTACTATGACATTCCAAATCTATTCCAAGGATGAAATCATGCTTGTGATCCTGTAAAAGAACTTACTTCAACCATTTAACCCAATCCTACAATAAGAAATCATCAATACTAAATGAAAAAATAGAAAAAAAACAAGAACAAGAGATGCATGTGAATAATAAGTGAAAGGAAGAAAATAAATGATACAAAAGGGCTCTGATGCTACTGGGATGGCCAAGCCCAAGGAAAATCATATTCCTATGAAGGAGACCAAGATTTAGAAGGTGAAAATGGTACCAATCTTCATTATTTTCATCAATACAATTACATCCCTGCAAGAAATGAAAGTGGAGCTATAGAAATACAAGTGTTCTCCACAAGAAGACTAAGAAAAATAAACCCTTAGAGGAAAATTAGACTTGATACTTATAAAAATGATTATATTTGGATTTTATTTTCTTTGTCATTCTGTTAATTATATCTTCCTGTAGCAAATTTGTAACTTCCTGCAGCAGCACCTGTAACTTCATGTAGCACTCTTCCAACATCTATATACTTGCCCCGATTTTCTAAAAAAACTTGGTTTTCATCCCTTAGGGTCGAATCATCACTCCTAGGCTCTAAATCAATGATTAGTGAAGACTAAATACCACTTAGGACTTTCCTTTTACCCCTGCAAAACATCTCAACAATTTGGGTTAATGGACAGATTTATGAAATGGATAATACAATGATGATTTTCTTGATTGCCACATCCAATGAACTTTGTCAATGGATCTGAACACTTTGAAATTTAATGATTCATATTTAGTTCATGATATTTTCTTTATGCATTTAGAATAGGTTTTCTTTCATTGTATTTTCTTTCATGCAATAAGTTAAGGTTTCCATTTCGAGCATTTCCATTTCTGCAATTAGTTTAGGGTTTTGTTTCATTACATTCACTCCATTACATCATGACAGTGAAGGAAGAGCACATTTTATGTTGCACATATAGTTTGATGCCTCTTAAGTTTTTATGAACCCCGGGTTGATAATTAAATTTGGTAGCGTTGGGAATTGCAGCATTCTTGCTGCAATACAGAGGCTCATCCGTCATCAACTTTGCATTGGAAGAAGAAAGCACCATGGCCCACTCTCCCTTTGAAAATTGGATTATACAACATAAATAACTTGAAGGTCGCGATACTCAAGGAAAGGAGATAGCGAATATTTCATTCGGTACTCATGACTTTAATCTGTATGATCCCCATGGTATTTGTAAAGACCATTGTGCAAGAATTTACTTTCCATGGACCAGTGGGGCATTCCATTGGCCAGTGGAGGATCCATGGAGGAACTGCTACAATTCCTCCAGAATCCATGATCTAGTCAGTTAAGTAGGGACTTCATAGGCTACTCCACGGATGGTAACAATTCTAGAAGAAACAACAACAGAAGGTATAAATCACATGTAGGACAAGGGAAATAAAAAAATTGTTAACAGTCTAGAGGGAGAACAAAGTTGCAAGATGAAATCAAATCCTATTATCATGAAAGCAGCTAAGAAAAGAGGAATCAGAGGATACAGATAGAAGAGAAGAGGAAGAGAGAAAAGTAGAGGTTGTAGGAAGTAGAAATGAAGCTACAGGAAGTAGAATTGAAGCTCAAGGAAGAACAAGAGTTGAGGAGGAAATCACAAGAAGAGAAGCAAAAGCAGGAAGAAGAAAAAAGGAAAGGTTCAATGACAAAAGAAACAATGCCAATATAGGTCCAAGAGAAGGAACAAAATTAGTCAACAGCTAAGTAGAAAGGTGAACAGATGCAGGATAAAGAGCTTTCTCAACAGAATAAACACTTGCTTGAAGTAACAGATGTGGAAATGGAACAAGAATCGCAGAATGAAGATTTTGATCTGATGTCGAGCACACCACAAGTCACCATTCAATCTCCACCACCTCCAGCAGCAAAGCCAGCCTCGAGTGAGGAAGGGGATGGTGTTCCCCTTAATGATGATCCAATAAAGGATGTGGATAATTTATCATTTAATGAGTTCTAGAAGAAGATTGTACAAGCACAGAGAAAGAACTTATTGGATGATCACGCATCACCTATATTAGTTAGAGAAAGGGTGATAGTGGCACACACCAGGAAGCATCCAAATGCCATTTCTAAATCAAATTTGGCCTTTGCAGGAGCAATGAAATTAAACATTCAGTATTTGATGGCTAAGAATGATAAATTGGCACAAAACTTGGAGGTTGTCAGGCAATAGGTAGAACTTCGCGCAATAGCATAGAGTGTATATTTCACACAACTTTACTTGGATGAGATGAGAGCATTGATACTTGCTGAAGTATCAACACTTGGAGAAACCATGCGGAAGCTCTATGAGGGGTTTGTGACCGTACATAAAGTAGTTGTTCATTTACATGGTCTACAATAGTAGAGAAAAGAGTTTGTTAAAACTCTCAAGAACATAGAAGATACCATTACCTATGTGAAAGAGTGGACAATGTGATACAAAGGGGTACCACTTGACTTAGTTAAGAAAATGAAGCCACAGGTAGAGCTGGAGAAAGTGATATCTCAGATGTTGATTTAGAACAAGAAGTATATCACCTCATTTGGTAGCATTCAGGCCTCATATGTACGATTGTTCATTATTTTGGATGTCTTGGTGAAAACACAAAATATCCCATCAATCAATTCACTCACCAAAGCCAAACCAAAGAACCATGTCTGGTAGGAGATTGAAGAGTACTTGGAGGAGCTGAGATATATTTCCACCAAGGAATATTTGGAGTTGAATAGATAGAACATGTAGAACTACATCAATGGTCCTATCCAAATCAGAACAATGTTTCTCATGCTTCAAAACGAAATTGAAACTGGTTCCAAGACATTGTACATGGATTCCATGGAGGCTAGAATCCACTTTCATCTAGAAACCATCACGCGGTTTGGGGATAGCATCAAACAATACTGAGATTTGCACCAATATGTGACCGAGAAGCATCAAGTTAAGGTTGTTGAGCTATGGTTTTCTAAACTCAAGCATCATAGTGTTGTGTCTTGTTAGGTTTTCAAGTTGTCTCTACCTTATTTTGTCTTATATGTGTACAAGTGTAAAATGTAATATTATTCGTAAGTATGTCGTAAGAGAAATTCCAAGTGTCAATATTGGAAAATGAAGAGTCATGATGTAATGTAATGAGTCATTTTGTAAATAAGTTGAAGAGGCATGAGCATAGTCCAAAGGTCACAAAGGGGAGTTGAAGAGTCACCCCTTATTCTTATAAATAGAACCTCATAACTCATGTAAAGGGATTTTGGGAGCTAAGCTTTTGGCTAGCCTTAGACTTAGAAGGAGCTTGGGAGTATTGTGAAGAGTCTTGGCTTCTCTGTAGTGTAGAGTGAGTATACTTCTTTGGAGGAGTAGGTGTTCTTGAAATTAATGTTCCACTATTAGGGCTAGTGGTCCATTAATGGTGTATGTATGAATGGAACTTTCACTTATAAAAAAATTAGAGCGAGCACCCTTTCATGCATATGTTGTGAATATAGTAAGACTATTATTATTGTATTTGCAATGTATGTTATTTAACTTACTCTTATGCTTATGAACTATTCCGTTTTCATTTGTATGAATCTTGTTGAATGTGTGTTGTTGTATTAATTAATCACTTTAACTTTTGGAATATTTCGCATCTTCGCTAGTGATGTGATTACGCTCATCTGTTCCTTTCAATTTATGTACTATTACAAGCTTTCAAGGGGCACACTTCCTTTTCCCTTTGTGTGTTGGAACCTTCATGCATCACACTTGACTTTCCGTAGGGTCACACACTTGCTCTCTCCCAAGGTTACATACTTCACTCTGCATGTTTTCATAGTCAATGCATAATATTACCACCGACTGCTAGGAATCCTACTCCAAATGGTGTGAGGTTTAGTTGGGACTTTATATCAAGGAGATCCATAGAATGTTTGCAGGTCCAACATCGTCAACATTTTTGGTGCTAAAAGGAGGGCCATATGACAAGTTGATCCCTTGAAGTCTATTTTGAATTTCTGCACACATTTAATGACTTCTCCCTAAATCATAACCTCGACATGTTTTCCCAAACACACAAAATCTGAAAGTGTTAGTGAGAATTATTGATGACTTATGAAATTTAAAATTCACTGGCGAGGGTGAAACAACCTTATTTGAGCACACCGCACATTTTCTGTATTTTTGTAAAAAGTACAACATCCATTGTGAGGATGTTCTTTGTAGGTTGTTCATTCTCACATTCGAAGGGTGCATATGAGAATGGTGTAACACATTTCCTAATGACTGCATTCACTCTTTCGAACAACTTTTCATAGAATTGTGTCATTCTTTTGATTTCTATGATTGTAAAACTTTATGCAAGAAAATTTTGAATTTGTGAAAAGAACGTGATGAATCTGTTTAAGATTTCCATGATCATTTCATCCATTTTTTCTTTGAATTTCATAAAGATGATGTTGATTGGTCTTTCTTGGTAGACAGATTCTTATATCTTGTTCAGATTTCATAAAATCTGCATGAGCTTGAATCTTTCTAACCTCTCCTAACATACCTCGGTATTAGAACTTCTAAATATGCAATAGGTGAGGTCTTTGTTCCAAGTGACCCTCTGTCCCCTTCTCATAAAATAGCTCTAGTTCCGCCGGTTGAGGTGGGAGAATTTGAGAATTCATCTGTTGATATACCACCTTCTTTTCCCACTTCACATACTCATAATTTCAACACAGGTTTGGACTATGAGGCCGATAGTTGTGATGAAGTGTTATATCCTCATCCTCCATCATTTGGTCCCTTTGATCCTCTAGATTTTGATGTTTTGTGTTCACATGTTTTGAGTGTCTCTTTTGATGTCCACGAGGATCAAGTTTTGGATGGAGTTGGTGTTGGAAAACCAACCTGGGATATCATTTTCGATGAGTATGTGTGGGAGTCTAAAACTAAACATGATCTTGCAATGAAGGATGACCTCCTTCCTCATGCACATCTTTCGCATTATCTTGACATTTTCCACGTGTAGATTTTTACTTGTAGATTCAACGGCTTATGTGATATGATAAAAGATAAGACAATAATCTACTCTACTCATCAACAGAAACAAAAATTGATCGATGAAAACAATAAGCAGAAACGAAATAATTTCAATCACACATAACACAATATTCTTCTAGGGAAATAAATTGTGCAAATCCCTAACTATCTATATTGCATTAGCCAGAAAATCTTAGAAGAAAATAAAATGCTTGTTCAAGCCGAACAATTCCTCCACAAGTATAATCTATCTTTCTACTTCTCAGGAAATTCTTATATGAATACAATATGTTTTGCTCAACCTTGAGCTCAACCTATTGTTGTAGCGGCTACAACCACCCTCCAAAAT
The DNA here is from genome assembly GCA_000404065.3 of Pinus taeda. Lineage (NCBI taxonomy): Eukaryota > Viridiplantae > Streptophyta > Pinopsida > Pinales > Pinaceae > Pinus > Pinus taeda. The sequence continues at coordinate 13,857 of APFE030058046.1, forward strand.
TTTGCCTTAGCTTTGCTTTGGAGCATCCCTACCAACCATCCTTAAAAGAATGTCTTGCGCTATCAAGTAGATAGGTTTGAGCTGAGTTTCAGTGGCCTGCCGGCCTGTGCATGTCAGCTTGTTTGTCTCCCTCCTACAAGCCAACCTTCTAGACTCAGAATATTTGTTGGCTAAGACACTACCCTAGAAAATTACAAAATTGTGGAGGGGAACTAGCCTTCCCTCCAGAACTTGCACAAATCAGCTGGGCAACCTACTGGGCTACAGAATTGCGTGGAACAGTCAGGCAGTCCTCCTTCAAAAAACTGCACAATCTAGCCTGGCACTGCAGCTCAACCCAGAAATTGCGTAACTCTAGGAGACAATCACCTACTGACACTAGAAATTGCACAATCCCTCAAGAACAGAAAGCCTAGCTTAGCTTAGAAACTGTGCAAAGTTTCATCCCAGGCTCGCAGATAGATCCATGTCCCTTCAGGTTGACCAATTTCCTCCGGGATCGAGAAAAACTCATTTGCATGCATGGGTTGCTTTTCGCAAAACAGCAAAAGGAAGCATGCAAGAGGCATCCCTACATTTGAGGGATATATTTTTAACAGCAGGAGGTTACATGCATAGATCATTTTAGAAACCTCTTGCCAAGTGTCGTTTTTTCCTATATGTGTGGCATGCACGTCACAACCTCTATCTTATCAAAACATATGAAACGGACATTGCAAAGCTCATACTTCACATCAATCTTGCAGCTCTAACATCCCACATTGCATCAAGGAGTCTTTGGCACTTTCAGCTTAGATGTTTCATGATAAGTCTACTTCTCATGTCTTGCACTGTGTTTCTATCGCTTTTTGTGCTTCACTTTGTGTATGTGTTGTCTACTTGATTTCAATGAGTGCTTGATGTCGTTTTGATGTATGTTAGCTTTTAGAACCACATTATCAGTTTACATTTTCATCTCACTGTTGTCGAATGCATGACACAGTTTTTACACCGACGTCATCATTATGACGACCCGTTTCATACGCATGCATGTTTTCCCATTTCCTGAATCCTAAACTTTTTGTTTGAATGCATGATCATTCACTCTTGTTTACACTCAATATCACCATGCATTCACACTTCTAATGTTTTTAGTTGCCTGTCGGTGGGCCTGGGCCGCCTTGGCTCGGACCTTGCTTTGCCCAACTAGCATTGTGCATTTCTAGAAGTGAAGGCTCTTCCTTCCTCCAAAATTTGCCAAAGTTTGGCCCAGAGCTAACCTCTAGGCTTGCATTACGCATTTCTGGTTGCCAGTTCCTTACTGGCCCTAGAAAATGCGTAATGCAGTTTTCTGTTTTGCTTGTCACTGCTAACTGAAACTATGCATTGTGCAGTTTTAGTCCTCAGCATGCTAGGTTGTATTTTGCATTGTGTAGTTCCAATAGTTAGTCAGCCTCTAGATAGCCCAGATTGTGCCTTGCACAGTTTTGGCAATCAGTCTCCCAACCTCCTGACGAAAATTGTGCAATATTTACAAACAGTCACATAGGTATGTTGCATGTTAGTCCTTCAATTTGTTTTGGTTTTCAACTAACAGACTACTTGGCATGAGTGTTGCTATGTCTTCAGGTATCACAGGTGTTTGTCATGCTCTCAATGGCACAAGTACAATGGCTTCTAGGAGAGCAGAGTCAAAGACATCGTTGAGAGAACAACTAGGGATGCAGTCGATCAAGTGTCTATGAACTTGCCTCCCTATGAAGTCATCAAATTGTTCATGGACAAGGATATCAATATGAAATGGCAATGGCATCACAACGAGCAGCACAATCGGCAGCAGTAGAAGGTAGCAAATCTATAAGCGACAAATGCAAGAGGAAGGTTGTTAACAGTGCCGAGGCAGAGCAACGTTTCAAGTTCAAACAGATCCACTTGTGATGAAAGCGGCTTTGGAGACTAAGGCTATGAGGCAACGATGTGACAAGAGGATCGCGCGAAGGTAGAGAGAGAAAGAGAGAAGGAGCTGCAGGTGTTGAAGTGCAACTCAAGGAAGAACAAGAGCTACATAGACGAGAGAGGGAATTGCAGTAGGAACAGGTACAACAGGAGTTGCAACGTTGCAACATGCACAGATTGATGAAACTATGCCCATACAGTTTATAGACCCAGCCCAGCAGATGGCATGGCACAAACAGGGTAAGCAATGCCATCGATTACATGCAAGGTTGTTCAAGGGAATGGATGTGATTATGCACATGCATGTGATCCCACCCATTGGCACACTCACCAAGGTGAAGACAACAACGAAGTCTGACTATATTTGAACATATATTTCGACAAGTTGATGCACATGGTCACCAGCACACACTTGGAGATCAACACAGACACTATGCATGAGTATGTTGCTAGTCCAGTTGCACTCAAGACTATGATGCGCATGTTATCAGATGAGTTGGACTGAGGATCCATATCAGTGTACCTAGATGCAACAGAGGCAAGAGTTCGCTTACAACAGGATGTCACCATTGAGCATGCGAACACCATCACAGACGACCAAGCTTGGCATTAGTTTACCACCGTCATTCATCATGAGGATGTCAAAGAATTCGTCTACCCACAGTTGTCTGAGTCTTAGTGATGTCTTGCATGGCTTGCTCAATCCATTTTGTCTCACATGGGTACATGTACTGATTGTATGAAACACCTTGTAAAGTGGAAGTCCAAGTGTTGATAGTTGAATGTAACGGTCATAGAGTAGTTCAAGAGTCACGAGGGTAGGTGAACAGTCAGAAAGGGGAATGTCAAGGGTCACCCCACCCTTTACTACTTATAGTACCTCATAACTCATTTTAGAGGCTTTTGGTCATCCAAGCTTCCAATAGGAGTATCTTAGAGAAAGCTTGGAGTGTATTCTAACGAGCCTTGACTTCTCCATAGTGCAAAGCTAGTACATCTCTTTGGAGGAGCGGGGGCAGGAGTGACTGTAATGTTCTGTTATCGATACTAGTGGTTGGTCATGGTTGTATTGTAAATTTAGAACTTTCACTTTTTAATATAATAGAGTTAGCATGTTTCATGCATATGTTATTATTGTATTTTAGTTAACTTGTTTACTCAAATGATATATGTATATGTTTTCTTACGCGTGTATGTATAGACTCTTTCTATATATGTATGTATGAATCTTACTGAAATGTGTTGCTGGTTTAACCATCACTTTGGATTGTTGTTTCACCTTCCTTCCATCTTGTGATACATCCTTGCTCGTGTGTTCCCTTCCAAGCTATGTGTTTACATAGGTTTCCAAGGGGCACACTCATTCCACCTTCCGTGTGTTAGAACCATTCATGCACCTTCCTTGGCTTGTTGTGAATGTCACATCCTTGCCACCAACAAGGACATATTTCTTACCTCTGCACACAACTATGGTCAAGGCGATACCAGACGATCCACTATTAGGACCCCTACACCAAATGGTCTAACGTCTAATTGGGACTTCTTACTGGGGAGATCCCCTAACATGTTGGTGGATCCAGCACCATCAACATTTTGCCACTAGAAGGAGGGCTACATGACAAGCTGAGACCTTACATCCTATTTTGAATCATCATACATCTATCATGGATACTATCAAACTTATCCCTCCGTGATGTTTTCCACAAGTTGAACCTCTCAACATCACGAGGCAGCTTTGTGATCTCTTATCGGAATTCACGTATGATGGTGAAGGCAAAGTAGCATGGCCTAAGTATGTAGAAGACTTCTATGCATTCCTTACAGACGAGTTCTATGCAGAAGAGGCTAGCGTTCTTATTGCATACACACTTCACGAATCCCCACTATGGTGGTGTTGTAGTCTACCACCCAGCAATGTGCACTCACTTAAACAGTTTTGTGATCTCATGGAATCTACCTTCCATCATTTTGATCCAAAACCTCTTGACCAAAAACTATTAAAACAATGAAAGACCCCGCAAGAATTACCTATGGATTTTTGGGACTGCTTCCATGTGTTGCAGTTTCAAGCTGTGAAAAGTAAGATGAAATTCCAGTATCTCATGGACATATTTGAATATTGCCTTACCAAATCTGTCAATCCTGAAAAGAAGTTCAAGCTCAAGCCCTACTCAGCATACTTTAGTGAAGGAGTTGCGTAATCACAGACGAACACGGTCATTGTCACAAGTGACTACCCAATGTCCCCTCATCAAACAGCTTCACCACCTCAGAGTGATGTGGGAGAACATGCACACACATCCATTCAACTGTCACAACCTCCCAACGTCACTTCTCTCAATTTTCACACAGACTCGATTGTAAAGCCCATGGGTTGTCATATGCATGTCTTATCTCAACCTTCGTCTTCGTGTTATGTTGATCCTCCAGATTGCACTATCTTGTGTTCTTCTATTCCAGACTCTACACCTGTTGTGATTGAGGATCAAGCTATCCATAGAGTTAGTGTTGCAAAACCAACCTGTGCTATCATTCATGAAGATTATGGTTGGGAGGCTAAACATCAACCCGCAGCAAAGGATGGTTCCCTTATGTCCACACCTCCTCTATTTTTCCCTGACATCTTTGGTGATTTTGTCATCCCTGATTTCACAGGTGTATCTTTGTCTAAGGATGCACCTATTGTTGATCATTCGCAAAACATACTGGATGTCAGTCCATCATCCAACAATGGAGAGGACAATTCATTCCTTGAAAATCCACTTGATTCTTCATCTGCTTTTTTTGGAAATGAAGAGGGTGAACATTCTTGCTTCTCATTTGCCCCTTTATGTGATTCATCAAATCATGAGAATTCCAACAAACATCCTGAATTTTCTGATCTTGGTTGTCATGATCTCTCTACTTCTTCATCCGATCACGATGTTGATTCAATCGTTATTAATCTATCTAAGACACTATTCTATGATGATCTATTTGTCGATGAAGTTGAAACCCCACATACTATTGAGGCACTTCAGCCTGAGCTCATGTTTATGTCAAGCCCTCACTGTCCTAGGGTTGGCTTCACTTTCAATCAAGAAATTGTTCAGACACCAAAGGCTCCTCATCACTCATCTGTATGCACTAAAGATCAATCTAAAACTCAGATTTTGCTTCCTCCACTCACACTACATAATCCCATCGCTCATGCAATGGAGGAAACTTACACAGCAAGTACACTTGCACAGCGTAAATGGTCTACCTTTCTCACATTTACTTGCATGTCATAATCAGGATAATGTTTATGCTTAACATCTACATGTAGTATAGCACAACACCATGACAATTCCACAGTGTACATGTCATGTGTTTTCACTCACTTCTTTTCTGTGGATGCACTTAAGCCCGGAGTGTGTTTGTCTTCATTATTATATCTTTCTTGTTTTCTGGCTCGCACTACTGGATTGTTCACGAATCATGCCTTCACCAATATGGTTCAACCAATGCACCGATGGCTGCATTGGAAGTATCATTTCATGTGAGTAGACCCATCGACCATTAGCTTAGGAGAAGGAGTAGTGATTGCTTTTGGCCTGTTTGCTTGCATGCATGTTTGCTTCTTACATTGCATGTTTGTTTGTTTTCATGCTTGTTTTCTTACTCACTTTGCTTACCCATTCGCTTTTTCTTCTTCTCTATTTTTCCATTTGTTTTCTTGTTTACATTCTTAGGTTAGTTTCACATGAAACCATTTGTGACTCTTGAAACAAGATGGGTAAAGTACAAGAGGACTTGTGTAGTTATCAATACTTGGTTATCTATCATCATGCCTTTGTATGAAGAACTTGATGTCTTCATTCCATGATACATCAATGGAAAATATGTTCTTATCGAAGTAAGCCTTGGTGTAAACACAAGACTTTCACGCTAACTAGTTTCACCTACTCTAGTCGATTGTTTTGGGTTAACCCTTGTCAGCTTAGTCAAGTAGAGTAAGGTGAGGTGGAAAACCTTAACAAGCACATCAGAGGTATATACAAACTACTTCACCAAAGGGAAAACCTCTTCTTCTCTCAATAATTCAAGATCCCTCTTCTACCTCTAAAATGAATGAGTTCTATGCACAGTTATGAAAATGAAAATGAAAAAATGAAAATGTGAAAAAATTCAAAAAAATGAATGAATAAGGCGAAAGAAGAGAAAGGCTTCCTCTACAGAGAGGTGATACAAGTAACTCTGCCAGGGTATTGACCAGGCTCACTGATAGTAGAGTGATGCTTGCTTTCCTGCATGACTCCACTGGGGTACTATCCAGGCCTACTGGTAGTGGAGCAACACCAGAGCTGAAAACTTAAACTCAAACTATCATGTGTCTTGTGCACCAATACACCCCCCATCCCAATCGAAACAACTATGTTGGCATGGCTTGGAATGTGTTTCAACCAATCAAGAGCATGAAAAATACTACATATTACAATCAAGCAAGTGTGGAAGTTGAGACGATCAGAGAATTGAACAATACTTGTGGAGTTGTTAGACTTTCTTTTCATGAACAAGGTCCATGCAGAGAGCTGGAGGTCTACTAGTGTGTCGCAAAGTGTTGTAGCAGCTACAAACACCCTCCAAAATTTTATCTTAGCTTTGTTTTGGACCCTCCCTACCAACCATCCTTAGAAGCATGTCTTCCATTGTCAAGTACATAGGCTTCAACTGAGTTTCAGCGGCCTTCTGACCTATGCATGTCAGCGTGTTTGTCTCCCTCCCGCAGGCTGGCATTCCGGACTTGAACTATTTGTTGGCTAAGATACTCCCCTATAAAATTGTTCCACTCTAGAGGGGAACTAGCCTTCCTTGTATAAATTGTGGAAATCAGCTAGGCAGCCTACTCGGCTCTAGAATTGCGCAGAACAGTCACGCAGTCGTCCTTCATAAAAATACGCAATCTCTCTTGGCACTACAACTCAACCCATAAATTACACAATTCTGGGAGACAATCACCTACTGACCCCGGAAATTGTCCAATCCCTCAGGGACAACCATCCCATCTCAGCCCAGAAATTGCACAAAGTTTCATCTCGGGCTCGCAAGTTGATGCATGTGCCTTCAAGTTAACCGATTCCCTCGAGACCAAGCAAAACGCATTTGCATGCATGGGTTTCTTTTCCTGAAATAGCAAAAGGAAACATGCAAGAGGCATCCCTAGATTTAAGGGATCTATTTTTAGAAGCTGGAGGTTACCTGCATGGATCATTTTAGAAATCTCTCGCCAAGTGTTGCTTTTCTTAGATTCATGCTATGCGTGTCATAACCTCGATCTTATCAAAACTTATGAACAGGATGTTGCAATGCTCATTCCTCACATCAATCTTGTAGCTCCAACATGCCACATTGCATCTAGGAGTCTTCAGCACTTTCATCTTAGTTGTTTCAAGGTAAGTCTATTTTTCATGTCTTGCTCTGCATTTCTATCACTTTTTGTGTTTCGCTTTGTGTAGGTGTTGTCTGCTTGATTTTCTTAGGTCCCTATACTACTAGTGTAACCCCTTATTGTTATTAGAGCAACCACTTATTATGTTATTTTTCCCATCTATTCCATATGTTACTATTATTATGCCCCATAGAATCCCGCTATTGTTATTGTTCTACCCTTACATTATTATTGTTATGTCAGCTTTGATTATATTATGACCCCTTAGACTCCTATATATAGAAAGGAGGTCTTGTCATTTGTATCATCCAAGAATTGTTCATTTTTGTAATGTAAAGGAGGTTTCCCCCTTGAAGAGGTGATTTTGAAGTCGTTGATCTATCTTTTCTATCTTTTTGTGAGCTGGTTTCATAACATTTGGTATTAGAGCTTTGGATTCTAGGATTTCACTGCTGTAAATAGTTCATCATGCCATTTTTGCTATAACTTTTTCATTATGAAGATCCAGAAGCTGAAAAATAAAACCCATTTGAGCTGAAATCATTCTGAACGTGGGGTCTGAATTTTAGATATTGTCTTGCTATATTTTCAGACATATGATTTGAGGAATTTAGGGCGTTTGCAAGCTTCATAATTCCATCTTGAATAGGTCATCATGGCAATTTTTCTATAATTTTTTTTTATAAAAGTTCAGACTCTAAAATTAAACCCATTTGAGACAAAATATTTTGAATCTTTGGCCCAAATTTCGTCGATATATTTTTGGAGATATGGTCCAAGAAATTTAGGGTTTCTACAAGCTCCTGAATTACATCCCAAATAGTTGACCTTGGGAAAATCGTCATAACTTTCTCTCTGAGCATCAGATTGAAATTTCATCAGAAGTTACAGAAATAGGATGGACTGTTGTGTTTTGTGTATCAGTTTCAGGTCCTAAGGTTGAAATGGTGACACATGGAATTTTGTACAAGCTCGCTCTACTGAAAAGTATATAATTAGGTCATCTTGGGAGATTGGGCATAACTCTTTCTTGTAGAATCCAATTTCAATCAGAATAGTGGCATTGCAAATAGGATGCAAAGGGATTCTGCGGGTCACAATTTCAAATTTTGGAGATTTAAAAATATAGATTTACATTCATTTCAAGATCAAGCTCCTAAAAGAAAGAAAAATAGATATGAGGGATTTTGATGGCAAGGATCCAGTAACAGAGATACTACAGATGGAGCAATCTTTTGATCTACATGATGTGAAACTGTTACAAAAGATACGTATTGCATCTTTATATTTAGAACCGAATCAATTGGTATGGTATAGAGGGATTTTTTCTTGTAAAGCACTTGTCACCTGGTAAATTTTCATGGAGGAAATGATATCACATTATGAGGAGACAAAGAGAAACACCTTCTTTAGCCAATTGATAAATCTCAAATAAAAATGTTCAATGGCGAAGCACATTGAGGAATTCAAAAAATTGAATATACAGGTAAATGATATTCTAGAGAACCAGAGGATTGATGTCTTCATAGGGACTTTAAAAGATAACATCCAACATGAGGTTCACCTTTGGGAACTTGATTTATTGGAGAAGGCATATAGGTTGGCAAGAAAAGTGGAAAGAAAAATTATGGCAACAAGCAAGTCTACCACACACAACTATAAGATGGAAGTGTCACAACCTACAAGGTTAACACCACAACAATTGGAAGAAAAAAGAGAAAAAGGGCTTTGTTACAATTGTGATAGAAAATACATTAAAGGTCATAAGTGTGTTGAGAAGAAATTATTTTACATAGATTGTGAAGAGGAGGAAGAAAAGGACCAAGAAATGTCAAAAGAAGAGGATATACACCGAGAACCAACCCTAGACAAAGAAGAAATGAATCCAACCATATCTTGTACTACATTGGCAGGAATTACCACTCCTCAAACTCTCAAGATAGAAGGAAATATCAAGGAGAAGAAGGTTCAAGCAATGAAATACTAGGAAGAAAAGGATGAAGAAATAAAGAAAAGGATACTCACCAAGAACCAACCCTAGAGAAAGAAGAAATGAATCTGACCATATCTTGTAATGCAATGGTAGGAATTACCACTCCTCAAACTCTCAATATAGAAGGACATATCAAGAATAAAAAGGTTCAAGAAGTGAAATATCACATCAAGCATCAATAAAAAGTTCTCCAACTTTTAAAGGGTGACCTCACTTTGGTGCAGAATCAAATGAAACAAGAGGGAGATAAATATCACATCAAAAGAAGTTTTGATGTAGGTGACTAGGTATTTTTGTGACTACAACCATACCAAAAAATGTCCCCCAAAGAAGCTAAGAAGGATAATAAATTATCACCAAAGTATTATGGTCTATACCAGGGGTTACAAGGGATTGGTACTATGGAATGCCAAATGGAGCTTCCTGCATCTTCCTGACTGCACCATACCAAAAAATGTCCCTCAAAGAAGCTAAGAAGGATAATAAATTATCACCAAAGTATTATGGTCTATACCGGGGGTTACAAGAGATTGGTACTATGGAATACCAAATGGAGCTTCCTGCATCTTCCTGACTGCACCCAGCCTTCCATGTTTCATGCTTAAAGAAGGTTATAGGTGAGAAGATCCAAGTTCAAACAATAAAGCCAAAAATTTATGAGGAAGGAAAAATAATATTAGAACCGGAAGAAGTCACAAAAACAAGAAATCAATTGCTACGGAATCAATCAATTTTAGAGTATCTCATCAAGTGGAAGAACTTACCTGCTGAAGATTCCACATGGGAGGATGAGAATTTTATACAAAAGAATATTGAACAACTCAAGCATTGAGGACAACACCTTTTGAAGGAGAGGGGCATGTTATGTCCCTATACTACTAGCATAACCCCTTATTGTTATTAGTTTAACCCCTTATTGTTATTAGTGAAACCCCCTTATTCTATTATTGTGCTCATATAGTCCCCATGTTGTTATTATTATGCCCCGTAGAAGCCCACTATTGTTACTGTTGTTCCCTTACATTATTATTATTATGTTGGCTATGATTATATTATGATCCCTTAGACTTATATGTATAGAAAGGGGGACTTTTCATTTGTATCATCCAAGAATTATTCATTTGTGTAATGTAAAGGAGGTTTCCCCCTCGAAGAGGCTGATTCTAAAGTTGTTGATCTATCTTTTCTATATTTTTGTGAGATGGTTTCATAACAGATTTCAATGAACGCTTGTTTTCATTTTGATGTATGTCAACTTGTAGAAGCATCATTTCAGTTTTCGTTTGCATCTCATTGTTGTCGCATGCATGACACTGTTTTTGCACATACATTCACCATTGCGGCGACTCACTTTCACACACATGCATGTTCTCTCGTTTTCTGAGTCCTACACTTGTTGTTTTGAGTGTATGATCATTCACTCTTGTTACACTTAGTATCACCATGCATTCAAACTTCTCATGTTCTCAATCGCTCGTCAGCGGGTCTAGGCCACCTTGGCCCAGACCTTTCCTTACCTGGCTAGCATTGTGCATTTCTAGAAGTGAAGGCTCTACCTTCCCTCTAGAAATTGTGCAAGTCTGGCCCAACACTGACCTCCAGGTTTGCATTGCACAATTCTGGGAGGAAGTGCCTTGATGGCCCCAGAAACTACGCAATGTAGTTTGTTGTTTTGCTTGTCACCGCTGATAGAAATTGCGCATTGCACAGTTTTAGTCCTCAGCAAGCCAGGCTGGACTATGCATTGCACAGTTCTAGTAGTTAGTTAGCCTACAGATAGCCTAGACTGTGCCTTGCACAATTTTGGCAATCAATCTCCCAGCCTCCCGATGAAAATGTGCAATCTTCATAGGCAGTCATATAGGCATGTTGCATGTCAGTCCTTTATTTTGTTTTGGTTTTTTCAACTGACAAATTCCTTGACATGAGTGTTGCTATGTCTACAGGTATCACAAGTGTTCATCTTCCTCTCAGCAGCACAGGTACAATGGCGTCCAGGAGAGCAAAGTCAAAGGCACCATTGAGAGCGCAACTAGGGATGCAGTCGATCAAGTGTCTATGAACTTGCCTATCTATGAAGACATCAGATTGTTCATGGACAAGGATATCAATATGAAATGGCAGCAGCATCATAGTAGGTAGCACCATTAGCAGCATCAGAAGGTAGCAGACCTGCATGTGACAATTGCAAGAGGAAGGTTGTTGATAGTGCAAAGGTGGAGCAAAGTTGCAAGTTCAAATAGATCCATTTGTGATGAAAGCAACTTTGGAGACTAAGGCTATGAGGTGACGACGTGACAAGAGGATCACGCAAAGGTACATAGAGAAACACAGAAGGAGTTGCAGGTGCTGAAGTGGCAACTCAAGGAAGAACACGAGCTAGATAGGTGAGAGAGGGAGTTGTAGCATGAACAATTACAGCAAGAGGCACAACATGCACTAACAGATGAAACTGTACCCATATAGGTTATAGACCAGCCGAGCAGCTGGCACAGAGCAGACAGGGTGAGCAGTGTTGTCGATCACATGCAAGTTTTTTTAGGGGCATGGATGTCATTAGGCATAGGCATGCGATCCCACCCATTCGCACACTCACAAAGGCGAAGACAACAACCAAGTCCAACTGGAGTTGAACATGTATTTCAACAAATTGATGCGCATGTTCAACAACACACACTTGGAGATCAACACAGACACTATGCATCAGTATTTTGCTAGTCCAGCTACACTCAAGACGATGATGCACATGTTATTAGAGGAGTTAGATAGAGGAGCCATATAAGTGTACCCAGATGCAATGGAAGCAAGAGTTCAGTTACAACAGGATTTCACCATTAACCGCACGGACACCATCACAGACGACCAAGATTGGCACCAATTCGCCACCATCAACCATCATGAGGATGTCGAAGAGCTAGTCTTCCCATAATTGTCTGAGTCTTAGTGATGTCTTGCATGGCCTAGTCAAGCCATTTTGTCTCATATGGGTACATGTGCAAATTATATGTAACATCTTGTAAAGTGGAAGTCCAAGTATCGATAGTTGAATGTAATAGTCATAGAGTATTTGAATATTCATGAGGGTAGGTGAATAGTCACAAAGGGGAATGTCAAGGGTCACCCCACCCTTTACTATTTATAGTACCTCATAACTCATTATAGAGGCTTTTGGTCAGCCAAGCTTCTGATAGGAGTATCTTAGAGAAATCTTGGAGAGTATTGTAGCAAGCCTTGACTTCTCCACAGTGCAGAGCTAGTACATCTCTTTGGAGGAGTAGGCAGTAGTGATTGTAATGTTCTGTTATTGGGACTAATGGTTGGTCATGGTTGTATTGGATGATAGGAACCTTCACTTCTTAATATAGCAGAGCCAACACATTTCATGCATATGTTGTTATTTTATTTCAGTTAACTTGTTTACTCTAATGATATATGTATATGTTTGCTTGCGCATGTATGTATAGACTCTTTATGTATATGTATGTATGAATCTTACTTAAATTTGTTGTTGGTTTAACAATCTTTGGATTGTTGGTTCACCTTCCTTCTAGCTTCTGATGCATCTTTGCTCGTGTGTTCCTTTCCAAGCTACGTGTTTACACAGGTTTCCAAGGGGCACACTCATTCCGCCTTTCATATGTTAGAACCATTCATGCACCTTCCTTGGCTTGTTGCGGGCGTCACACCCTTGCAATCAGCAAGGACATCTTGCTTACCTATACACGCAATCGTGCTCAAGGCTATACCGTACGACCCACTGTTGGGACTCCTACACCAAATGGTCTGAGGTCTAGTTGGGACTTCTTACTGAGGAGATCCCTTGACATGTTGGCAGGTCCAGTACTGTCAACACCTACACAAGTATTTTTTATCCTCTCCCTGACTGAATGCCTTTGGCCAATACTTAGCCAACTTCCTAGCCCTCCAAGCCCCTACTTCCTTACACATTTGCTGAGAGAATTAACCTCTATTTAATGTGGAAATTCCCTCTCCATAACTGCGCAATCCAAACATAGGTCCTCAACTGATTGCATGCACCATCTGTACAGCTTGGAAAACTATACAATTAATAGTACATTATCCCTGAACTCTATTCTCAACTAGGTATTCCTTTGAAATGACATGCATGAGTTATTTATGAGTTAATCTTCAATTAATTGGTGTGGTATTGGTGATGCACTAGTGCACTACTCCACTACTTGATGTCTACTAGTGCCTCCAACAATTAGAACTAGTTTAACTGACTATAACTCATTTAGACTTAGTTATCTAATTACAACTCAAAAGAGCTCAACATGGGCCTCTAAAATTTAGGGATCACTCTGCATGAATCTAGATAGTCTTCCAACTCAAATTTCGCAATTCAATTAAATCAATTTAACTTAATTAACTATTACAAGTTGCTATGAGAATAGAATTACAATTTAATTCTCAATTTAATTCAGGGACAAATTAAATTGGAATTTCTAGATTTTATTTTTAACATTTCTTGTTGCCATTTTCAACACCACAATTCTGTCATTCCTATTGAATCTTGTGAAAATTTAGTTTATGTTGATGCTACACATGGAATGCCAGTTTTTCATCTAAATGAAGAGAGGACAAATATTTTCTTCCCAATCCTCCTAATCTCTTAACTTATCTTTCTAGAAATATAGAGGGTGAAATTATTGTTCTCCATCATCGCTATTTACAATTTGTCAATTCATGAGGATGCCTCTATTGGAAATCTTGAACTTTCTGATTGTAGATATCATGAACTTTTCAGTGATTCATCTAATCACGATCCTGATTTTTCCACTATTGATCTTTCCAAGCCATTGAGCTTTTATGATATATTTTATGGTGAATTGGAACTTCCCCAAGTTGTTGAGGCACTTCAACCCGAGTTGATGGTTATGTCAATTTCTCATAGCCTTGAGGTTAGTTCTACTTCCAATCAAAAATATGTTGAATATTTCTAGGCTCCTCATCACCTTGTCGCACACATTAAAAATAAATTTATTTTGAAAATTTTGCATCCTCCATATGTATTGCAAGATCTTATCACTCATTCATTGGAGGATTCTTACATGGCAAGTAGGGTTGCAAAGCAAAAAAATATACTTTCTTTATCTTCCCTCATTGGAGGATTCTTACATGGCAAGTAGGGTTGCAAAGCAAAAAAATATACTTTCTTTATCTTCCCTCATTGGAGGATTCTTACATGGCAAGTAGGGTTGCAAAGCAAAAAAATATACTTTCTTTATCTTCCCTCGTTTTCGTTTTTTAAAATTTTGTGCTTTCATGTATTTGAGTCGCAGTGTGTCTACACCCACACTATGCACCTGCAGAATTTCTCCCATGTGCATTTATTTCTTGTTTTTCTACATGTTCTTTCAAACTTTTCACATTTTGGTTTGCCCTGTCTTATATTTTTTTTGTAATTCTTGTACATATTTCTAGACAAGCATTCCCTCATGTACATAGGTCAACCAATGCACCAATGGCTACATTGGAAGTATCATTTCATGTGAATCTGGCCTATTCATTGTTAGGTTAGGAGTAGGAGTAGTTGTTTTCTTTTATTGTTTATTTCTTTGAATTTATTTCTTTCACCTTCTGCTCTGCTTCTTTCCTTTTGTTTTTTTTATTTTCAGTCATAGGGTAGCTTATGCATGAGACCATTTTTGTCATCCCAAACAAGCAAGGTGAAGTCCAAGAGGAAGTTGTACTGCTATAAATGCATGGTTATCTATTTATTCCCTCTCTTTATGTGAATCTTGTGTTTCTTTTATTCAATGATACTCTGATGGAAAATGTGTTCTTTCAAAGAATGTCACAAGTGAAATCACGGTGCTTAAACTTTTAACTAGTACCGCCTACTCTAATTGGTATTCTATTTTCGGTTAATCCTTGTCAACTAAGTTGAGTAGAGTAACGAGGGGAGGAAAACCTTAACAAGTATGTCAAAGGTGTACACAAATATCCTTCTCTAAAGGGACAACCTCTTATTCTCTCAATAAGTCGGGATCCCTCTTTCACCCCATGAAATGAATAAGTGCATATGCACAATTCTTTGAAAAAAAAATAAAAAATGAAATAAAGGGTGAAATAAGAGAGAGGCTTCTTGCATAGAGAGGTAAACTAAGCAACTCTGTCAAGGTATTATCTAGCCTCACAAGCAACATATAAATGTTTGTGTTCCTCAAGTGACTCTGTCAAGGTACTGTCTAGGCTCACTAGCAGCAGAGCAACATGTGTGTACCTGAAGTGACTCTGTCGTGGTATTGTCCAGGCTTGGTGGCAACAAAGCAACACCAAAGATGAAAACTAAGACTCTAAAAATATATTTTACTTATAAATTTATATATTCCTCATACCCAATTGAAACAACTCAGTCTAACTTGGCTTGGTGTGTGTGATGTTCATGAAGAGAATGGTAGGGACTATATCTTTAACTCAAGCTAGGTGAAGAAGTTGTGACAATCAAAGAATTGAAAAATACTTCTAGAAGAGTTAGGCATGTTTTCCATGAGATAAAATCCATACAGAAAGCTAGAGTTCTACCATTTTGTCGCAAGTGTTATAGTGGCTACAACCACCCTCCAAAATTTTTCCCATGCTTTCGAATTTTTAGCTTTCCTTCCTATCCACAAGAGCTACTATTGCACTGATTTAGGTATTCATGCTTTGACTAAGACTTATGTTTTTCATTTGTGCTTCTGATTTATTATTTTCACACCTATATGATCTTTCTAACCCACAAGTTGATCTCTTGACATGGTTTTCATAGTAGTTTTTGGCTTGCCTCCAGAAACTACACAATCCTTATGGGAAAGTAGCCTTGATGATGGGAATTGCATAGTTCTAACTAGCAATCAGCTTTGAGTTCAAAAGCTACATAGTCATGGAACGAAACCCAGCATTAAGCCAATAAACTGTGCAATCCCTCACTGAGATAAGAAACTGTGCAGTGCACTGAGTCAAAAGGTTTCCCAGTTCCCCAACCTTGCGAAGTCTTTCAGGTAGTGAGCATGGTAAGTTTCCCTAGGAAAAGAAAAAAAAAAGCTAAAAAAGAAAAAAACATCCCTAGAAAATAGGGATCTATTTTTAGTATCCTCAAGGAGGCACTTTCACATTTTTTAGAATCTTCCGCCAAGTGTCACTTTTTCCTTGATTTTAGGCATACACATCATAAACCCTAATTCGCTCAAATATATTTAATCAATGCCTCTAGAGCTCATTTTCACATTCGATCTTGGAGCTCTAGAATTCCTAAGGAGATCAAGGAACCTTTGGTGTGGTCGTCGTCATTTTTCTGGGCGAGTTTCGCTTTTGTCGTCTTTTGTTGCTTTTTATGTCGCTTTTTTCCGTTTTGCTTATGTGATTGTTTTTTTACTTATTTCTCTTCATAGTTGCTAGCGTTTCATCTTGTTTTAACTTGTAGAAGTTTTTTTTTTTAGATTTCATTTTCCTTTCACAAGTGTTGCATTGGTTTTTCCTATTTTTGCACCGATGGTCATTGTTGCAGTGATGCTCCTCACATACTTTATTTTCCTTTTGTTTGATCAATTTTTGCACTTGATCTACATTGATTCACTCATACCTATTCAGTTTTTCACTCAAGCCCACATCATCACTCACTTCTACTCATTTTTCACACTTCCAACGGGCATATCTGCACTTGTTGTGGCTAGATCTTGCCTTGCTCAGTTGAGCACTGTGAAATCCTAAGGCTCAAGCCACAAGCTTAGCCTTTGGAACTGCGTAGTGCACAGTATAGTTTGGATCCAACTATGCACTGCATAGTTCTAGGGGTCAGCCTGTCACCTTGGCTAGTGAGACTACACAATGTGTTTTCTCTCCTGCTCTTTTCCCAGGATGGGACTACATCCTAGGCCTCAAGCTTCATCCTTGGCTACTGGGACTGCACAGTGCGAAGTTCCCATAGTCAACCAATCTCCCTTGTGGATAAAAATTGTGTAATACTTCTCTCTGGTTGCTCAACTTGTTTCTTAATCATGCTTTGAAGGTAGATTTGCTTAAGCTAATGCTCTCTTGCCATGAGTGTCCATTTTTTCCCACAGGAGCCACAATTGTGAAGCACTTTCTCCAGTGGCCATTGTTACCATGGCACCAAAAAGAGCTGCCTCAGAAAAGCACCAAAAGTAGTACTAGGGAAGCAGTTGAGCAAACATTAGTAGACTTTCCAGTGTATGCAGAAACTCAATTGTTTATAGGAAAGGGGTCAACACTAACATAGTTGCAAGTTAAGGAATTTCTTTCAGCAAAGAGCCTTGAGGCATATCTAGTGGACTAGCAAGTTTATCTCAATATATAGCAGTTAGGACTACACAAGGTTGCATGTAGGTATCTGGACTTCGCATGTGCAGATCTTATCAATTGGATTGTCTTACACATTTATGAGAATACTATGACATTGAGCAGTGCCAACGGACAGGAGCTTGCTACCTTTTGGGTAGAACATTATCAACGCATGTATCACTTGCCCAAGCGAGTGAAGCTCATGGACTCATTGTTCTATGCCACCCACAACTATGTGAATACAGGAGACATTGTCAAAGGTTGGGTGAAAGAGCCATCGAAGTTTCAACATACACCCACCCATTCATACAATACCAAGTCCCTTAGGAAGGCCTACCATCTCTTGGTTATCTTAGTTTGCAGGATCCATGGTCAAAAGAGCACGAAGACCTTTCCTGAAGGGTGGGTAGTCTTACTAAAATAGGTTGTGAAAGAGGGGAAGCCATTAAACTGGTTAGGTTTGTCGTCTCGTCAGTTGAGAGCCCATGTAGCATAGGCCTGGAATCCTCCTGATGGTGAGAAGGAAAAGTTCTATATGTATGCATATTTATTGGATGCAATCTGTGCACAACAATAGTTCCCTGGAACGAACTAGACATGGACACAATAAGAATCTGCCAAGCATATCTATTACAAGTTGCTTTCATATTGCAGTCATTGAATAGTAATGGCACAACCAACTAACCATTCATCATCCCACTTTACAAGCTCATCTTTGAAGAAGATCCACCTTTCATGTCACAAAGAAAAATGGAGGCAAAAGTAGACATCCATTAGGGGAATTTTGAGGTCTAAAATGGGCCTCCTAAGGAAATTATAAAATAATAGTGGAAATAATAAAATAACATTAGATTACATCATCAAATTTTAGAGGGAAAAAATAAAAAACTATTTTTTGAACTCGTATTTTCAACTTATCTCCCTATGGGTTTACTCAAATTTTGAGCAGCAACACTCGTTGGATAAAAAATTTAATTCCTCATCCAAGGAGTACCCATATTGCATACTTTCAATGAACCCTACTACATGAAAAATAAGAAATACATGAAAAACATGATTGCAATCGAGTTTTTTCATGAATTTCTCATTTTTCCTGTAGCCAGGTCCGTCGAAAGTATGCAACATGACTACTCCTTGGACGAGAAATCAAATTTTTCATCCAATAAGTACTTCTAATCTAAATTTGAGTAAAACCTTAGGAGATAAGTTGAAAATACGAGTTGAAAAAGTATTTTAATTATTTTATTATTTTTTAAATTTTTTACTTTTTTACTCCAAAAATGGTGAATCATCCCCCATGGTTGACATCATCATTTTGAATCGTATTGGATCTTATATAGTTTATTTTGGTTGTACATTTTTCATAGGAGGCCTATTTTAGACTTCAAAATTCCCCTAATGGCAGACTGGTATGCCTCACCACGTGGCACCTTCCTTAGAGTATTCGGTGGAGAGAAGCTTCTGCATTTTTTACCAAGGTACGCCACTAATAAGATTTCCATGCAAGAAGTGTCATATCATCTTGCCACAAGGTTGTCAATAGCTTTTCGCATGCAGAAGAAAGCACCATGGCCCACTCTTCCTTTGCAAATTGTATTATACGAGATAAAGAACTTGAAGGTCGCAAATACTGAGGGAATGGAGATAGTGAAGTTTGCATTTAGTACTCGAGAATTTAATCTGTATGATCCTCATGGTATTTGTAAAGACTATTATGTGAGAATTTACTTTTTGTGGATCAGTGGGGACTTCCATTGGCTAAAGGAGGTACCATGGAGGAACTACTACAATGCCTCTAGACTCCATGAGTTGATCAGTTTAGCAGGGACTTAATAGGTTGCCTCATAGATGACAGCAATTTCAGAATAAATAACAACAGATTTTAGCAATCCCGTGCAGGACAAGGGAAAGAGAAAGATTCTTGATAATTCATAGGGAGAAGAAAGTCGCAAGATGAAAGTAGATCCTATTATCATGAAATTAACTTTAGTAGTAGAAGAAAAGAGGAAATAGTGGATACAGAGAGAAAATAAGAGGAAGAGAGAAAAGCAGAGGTTGCAGGAAGAAGAATTGAAGTTGCAGGAAAGAGAACAGAAGATTGAGGAAGAAAAGAGGTTGAGGAGGAAAGAACAAGAAGAGAAGTAGAAGAAGGAAGAATAAAAAATGCAAGGCACAATGACAGAAGAAACAACACTGATATGGGTTGAACAGAAGGAATAGAACTAGCCAACAACTTAGGAGGAAGGTGAACAGATGCGGGATCAGAAGCTTTCTCATTAGATTGAGCACTTTATTGAAGTAACAGACATGGATATGGAACATGAGTCACATAATGAATATGTTGATCTGATGCCAAGCACACCATAGGTCACCATTCAGTCTCCACCACCTCCAGGAGTAGATCCAACCCCGAGCGAGGAAGGGGATGTTGTTCCCCTTGATGATGGTCTAGTAATGGATGTGTACAATCTGCCATTTGATGAGTTTCGAAAGAGGATTGTACAAGCATGGAGAAATAATTTTTTGGTGATAGTGGAGGACACCAAGAAGAATCCAAATTCTATTTCTGAAGCAAACTTAGTCTTTGAAGGAAAAATGAGATCAAACATTTTGTATTTGACATACGAGAATGAGCAATTGGGCATAGAACTTGTAGGCTACCAAGCAAGAGGCAAAACAACTCTGCATAATAGCATAGAGCGCATCTTCTGCATAGGTTTACTTGGAGGAGATGAGAGCAGTGATACTTGTTGAGGTATCAACACTTGGAGAAATGATGTGAAAGCTCTATGAGGGGTTTGCGACCATACATAACGAAGTTGTTCGTTTTCATGGTCTACAGTAGTAGAGAAAAGAATTTGTTAAAATTATTAAGAACATACAAGTTATCATTACCTATGTGGAATAGTGGACAATGTAATACAAAGGGGAACCTCTTGCCTTAATGAATAAAATGAAGCCACAAACAGAGCTGGAGAAAGCGAGAGTTTAGATGTTGATTCAGAACAACAAGCATCTCGCCTCATTTATTGGTAGCATTCAGGCCTCATATGTATGATTGTTCAATATTTTGGATGTCTTGGAGAAAACACACAAGATTCCATCAGTCGGTTCACTCACTAAAGACAAACCTAGGAACCATGTTCAGGAGGAGATCGAAGAGTACTTGTAGCAGTTAAGACAGATTGTTACCAAAGAATATTTGGTGTTGAATAGAAAAAACATGTAGAACTACATTGGTGGTCCTGTCCAAGTCATAAAAATGTTGTGTATGCTTCAGAATGAACTTGAAATTGGTTCCAAGACATTGTACCTAGATGCCATGGAGGCTATAGTCTACTTCGAGCTAAACACCATCACATTGTTTCGGGATATCATAACACAGTACTGAGCTTGGCACCAATATGTGACCGAGAAGTATCAAGTGGACATTGTTGAGTTGAAGTTCCCCCAAACTCAAGCATCATAATGTTGTGTCTTGTTAGGATGTCAAGTTGTCTCTACCCTATTTTATCTTATATGGGTACAAGTGTAAAATTTAATATTATTTGTAATTATGTTGTAAGTGAAATTCCAAGTGTCAATATTGGAATATGAAGAGTCATGATGTAATGTAATGAGTCATTTTGTAAAGAAGTTGAAGAGTCATTGGGGTAGTCTAGAGGTCACAGAGGGGATTTGAAGAGTCACCCCCTCTTCTTATAAATAGAACCTCGTAACTCATGTAAACTGCTTTTGGGAGACAATATTTTGGCTAGTCTTAGGCTTAAAAGGAGCTTGGGAGTATTGTGAAGAGATTTGGCTTCTTTGTAGTGTAAAGCGCATATAGTTCTTTAGAGGAGCAAGTGTTCTTGAATTTAATGTTCCACTACTGGGGCTAGTGGTCTTTCATTAGTTCACGTATGAAGGGAACTTTCACTTATAATAAAATCAGAGCTAACAAACTTTCATGCATATGTTGTGAATATAGTAAGATTATTCTTGTTTTATTTGCAATGTATGTTATTTAACTTACACTTATGTTTATGAACTATTTTTTTTGCATTTGTATGAATCTTGTTGAATGTGTATTGTTGTATTAATTCATTGCCTTAACTTGTGGACTATTCTTCATCTTAGCCTGTAATGTCATTATTCTCGTGTGTTTCTTTCAAGCTACATATTATTACAAGCTTCCAAGGGGTGCACTCCCTTTTCCCTTCGTGTGTTGGAACCTTCACACATCGCACTTTACTTTCTGCAGGGTCACACACTTGCTCTAACCCAAAGTTACCATACTTCACTCTACCCATTTTTGCAGTCAAGGCATAACATTACCACCCACTGTTGGGAATCCTACTCGAAATGGTGTGAGGTCTAGTTGGGACTTCATATCGAGGAGATCCCCTGAATATTGGTGGCTCCAGCACAATCAACATGGTATTTTATAGGGGATGAGAGTGCACATCTTTTTGAACCTTTTTACTACCCCACATAAGTATTCATGTTTCTTCCTAGTTGTTAGTAAGCCTCCTACAAAGTTAGTAGAAATTATTTCCCAAGGGTGAGTGGGTTCAACTAAGGGATAGAATAGACATTGTTTCCTATCACTAGACTTCTCAGTACAAAAATAAAATACATCCTCTAATTATACTAGCTATATCTTCTTGCATTATGGGCTAGGACACATACCTATGCAAGTTGATCATTGTCATCCTACACCAAAAAACTATGCAACCTTGGAGGTGTGATTCTCGTTAATTAGTTGTTGTTTCTCACCTTTAGGAACACAAATATTGTAAAACTTATGGAGTAACTCATTATAGAAATTGTTGTCAGTCACTGCATTATTAGTTTTCAGTTGTCCAAAGTGCCAAAGAGAAGTGATGTTTGAAGCCATCTCCCAAGCCACAGAATCTTTCAAAGCTAAATCGGACCCTCTCCATTACATAGGGCTCAGAATGAGATTTCCAATAATATATGGAAGTCTGAAAATGGACTTTTGGATCAGAAGATATGGCATGTTGAAGTTCAGGGGTTTTGTTTCCTTTGAAATGAAGGAGAAGAACATATAGAAGATCGGCGATCGTAACAGCATAGATATCGCAAATCACAAATAGGTAGGCCTAAGGCAGCAATGAGAAAATCAAAGGTTTGGGGTGAAACCAGCGATCACCGATATCGAAAATCGACAATCAGTGGGTCCAGGCATATCGCAATTGATGGGTCCAACAGACCACTCTTAAGAAGTTGCGGGAGGAATGTGCCGATGGTGTTAAAAGGCCGAGAGGGCTAAAAACAATTTTCCAAATGTTTGCCGTAAAAAACCAAGGGCAAGCAAACCCTCTCTCTCTCCTCTAGGGGGGCCATGTGGAAAAACATTATTGGAGCCGATAAAGACACAATGGCGCTGACATCACTATGACGTGGAAATATGGAGGAAACGTGGCACACTAATCTGACATTTTCAGGGGTCCTATGGGGGCATATCTGGGTGACACATGTCACCACTAAGGAAGTGACACATGGTAGAGATGAAGTCACCAATCATCAATCAGTGATCGATGAAACAAGATATCACTCCATAGTAAAATTGTTGATTGGAATTCGTCGATAAAGGGGATAACCTATGGTCACATAAAGAGCCAAAGGAACCAAGGGCCGAGTGCTAAATGGCTATCGAATCAGAGGTCACAAACATATTGTGAGTCCAATGTAAAAGTACCAACTAAAATCCCCGATTGTGATCCACCAACTAGGGATATCTGATATAAAGTTTGAGCCCCATGTCATAGCCCACGGTCCTATGATGAAGAAATGCGGAAAGGGGCTAATACAAAGGGGGCCAAAGGAGGTCAATACATGTTGTTCTATAATGATTTTAAGAGTAAAAGTATCGATACAGTGATGCCCCGACGCCATGGTACAGTGCTTTAAAGTTGGATAGGTTGGCCATTGAGACTTTGAATAGAGGTATGGAGGGATCACAAATCAATATGGACTAATCTTGTGGAAGCCTCTACAACAAGAAACCCAAGACAAAAATCACCTCATAAATAAATTTGATTGCTTCGTTGCATGTCTCCAGAGAGTAAATGGAGGTTTGAGACTCAGGAAGACTTGATGGCATGGCATGGGGCTCCATTCAGATACACAATGAAGGACTTCCAAGACAACCTCCACTTCTACTATGTAATAGGAAACCATAGTCAATCGCTATTAGCTCTAGAGAGTAGGGAAAATTAAGGTGAAAGTGACATAAATTGGCCGAGAAGCGGGAAAGTCACATCATGACAGAGACATGGCCTAATCAATGGCCTTCATAGGAATAGTAGAAGGAAATATTCCTTCGTCATCATCTAGTTTTCCTTTTCTTATTATTTATGTAATTTCTGTTTATTTTCAACAAAGGAATCAAATCTGAGGAAATCATTTTGGGCAGCAGAGCTATCATAGGCCTAGATAACTAGTTAATCTAAGAGCTGGCCCTAGGCTGAGATATTTTGTAAATGTTGATTCAAAGCCCCCCTTCTCTATATAAATAAGGGGAAGAAGCACTTAATATAGGTTCTGAAATTCTGCACCCAAGTGGTCCAAATTATTTGGTTCCATTTTTGTTCTAAGAGATTGTTCATGAGGGACTTGAGTTGTATACATGATTAATGGAATGGAATGGGATTGGGACTCGAGGATTAATGAAACTATTCTCTTGATTCCTATCATAGAAATGCACAGTATGTTTTCCTCTCTGTAATCTCATTCCATATATGTTTTTCTTTCTCTAAAATAGTGTGACAAAGTTGTCGGTTTCTCCCTTGTTCGTGACCATATATCTGTTACCAAGTAGAAAGAGTACCTGTGTTAGCTACAGATTTACTTAATTATATGTAATGTGCACATATTTTCTTGAGCTTTTTGATACAAATGTGCCCATGAGTATATGGCCTGAAACCCTGACTAGTGCTCCACTCCTTCCACTCTTTCATCTCCTCCCTCTTCCATATTTCTATTGGAACATTGTTGCTTAGGATTTTGTTGTTAGCCCTAGGCATTGAATTCCCTCCTTTCTATCCTCCTCCCCACCTTTACTACAACGTCAATATTAAACTACATGTCGTTGTGTTTCAGTTACTAGAACTAGGCATTACTCTTTAAGGTTGACCCAATTTACCCCATAAACATTTGGATCCATGTATCGGCTTGAGTCTACCTTCATGAAGGCCAATTGAACCAAGGCCCCTTTTATTCTCTTTTTAAAACTTCAGATAATTGGAGTGCAACCAAAAGCCCCTCTTGAAAATCTTTCATGCACTCCTCTATCTAAGATGTCCTCGGCACTAGTCTACAATCAACCCAGAGGTTGTCTTTAGGAAGCTGTCTATGTCTCCCGAAGCACTTGTGCTATGGCTACCATTAAAAGTGACAATAGATATGATAGTCAATTGTGTTGTCACTATAGTCTACGTGACTTTGGCTTTGAAATTATTGAAATGCCCCAATAAATTATTCATCCTTTGTATATGCCTCTCTACATGCATCATGGATGAAAGGCTCTTTGTGCACCATAGTTCCCAGGGTTGTGAATTTTTATGTGGATGGCCTTGAAAGAATGTCATCCAACTTTTTTTTATCCTTCTTATAATTCATGACTAAATAAAACTATTGTAGAAACCCCATCCACTTGTAGTGTCTAGAATATTGTTGATTACCCTATACTTGTATATATTATAACAACTCGTGATTTCTATGGATGACAATATCTTTTCTAATTAGATAGTGTTTTCAATTTTTGATAACTTCTATTAGATCATATAGCCTCTTTCATAGGTAGGGTAGTTGAGAACCACCCCATGAAATAATTTAGAATGGTTCAATACATTCCTTCCTCCCTACATCAATACCACTACCATGGAATACCCACTTACATCCACTCTAGTTGGAAGGGCTACCACAATTTTGGTAATGTGAGAACTGGTGCCTAGCTAAATTTGTTTTTAAACTCATCAAACATCTTCTATTGTCCCCTTCCCCACTGGAAACTCTCACAATTCATTGTTATGATGTGAAGTGGTGTGTTGGGTGTGTGTTATATTCTTTCCATGACTAGTCGCAGGCGCAAGGGGGTGACAGGGGGGTGAAATATCGCCTTGTTCATTGCACTAGTTCTAGTAGGGGGGTCACAGGGGGGGGATAGACCCCCTTGTTGGGGGGTTTATAGGGGTAGGTATCCCCCCTACACGAGGTGTCCTGGGAAATTGTTTTTTCCTATATATATGCAGACCCAAGGATGGTGACAAGCGCAAAGATGGTGGATAGACCTACCCATGGATTGATGCATGGGTTTTGCACATGATTTTGGGTATGATGGTTTTCTTCCCATGGTATCTTGTAGATCTGGTCAAGGGAAACTATGGTCATATTCTAATCCGGGGTTAATGGATTGGGTTTTATGAATGTTTCAGCATGTATATATATGAATTTTAATATTAAAATGAACATAATGAAAAATCAATATGGTAGTCCTAGTTTTGAGATCTAGGGGAAAATCTCTATGTATATTTTGTAGGTTTTAACCCCATACAGAAATTATCTGCATACAAATTCTAAAAATAGAAAATAAACAATGGCGAGAGCATACCACATAAAACAAATATACAGAGATATTTTCCCCTGGATCCCAAAATCGGACTACTAGATTGAATTTTCATTATATTCCTTTCAATTTTACAATACATATATATACATTCCAAAGCATCCATAAACCCCAATCCATTAACCCTAGATTAGAACATAACCATAGTTCCCTTTATTGGATCTATAAAATACCATGGACCAAAAATCATCGCGCCCAAAACCATGCTACCCTGAACCCTGTAGAGGGGGGCTACCACCCCCCTCAAACCCCCTATTGCGCCCGATGCAACGAAGGTGGGGCTTGTCGCCCCCCCTCTAACCCCCTGGATTCATTACTAAGGCTAGTTGTGGAAAGAATATAACACAACCCACACATTTTTTTTATGTTCTTGCCATTTTATATTTTTGTTTCAAGAATTTGTTTGCAGATAATTTATGTACAAGGGTAAAACCTGCATGGTGAAGCTACTATTGAAAATGATGTTATGAATTTCCTCAAGTACTATGTTTATCCAATCAAACTCCTAACTTCATATACATTCATAGGCATCAACCACTTCATGATGGTACTTATCTTTGCGAGATCTATCTTAAGATTACCTATACCAATCAGATAACCTAAATACACCAATGAATGTTGTGAAAAAACACATTTCTTGAGATGTTATAATAGTTATTAATTCAAATTATATAAAACTTGTATCAAGTGTGAGATGTGATCCTCCCATGTAACATTGTAAAATAGTATAACAACCAAATTAATAATAACAAATGAATTTAGATAAGGGTTCAGTTCCTCATTCATTAATCTCATGAACATAGCTAGTGCATTACATAGACCAAATGGCATGACTAACCACTCATACAAAACTTGTTTAGTTTTAAAGGTGGCCTTCCAAACATCTTCTTCTTTCACTTCAATATGTTGATACTCTAATTTTAAATCCAACTTGGTGAAATATTTTGTTTACTACAACTGATCCAAAAAATCATTAATCCTAGGTAAGGGTTACTTGTTCTTGAGTGTATCGTTTAATGCTATATAATCAATGCACATCTACTAAGTGTTATCCTTCTTTGGCACATTTATGATGTCTGGCCCACAAGGTGAGGTACTTGGTCTAATTACATAGTTCTCTAGTATTTTCTGAAATTGATTCTTCACTTCCCTTGCATCTAGAATGGACTGTCCATACATCCCATTACTTTGCAATGGAGAGTTTCTCAATAGTTGCATTTCATGCCCCATCTCCCTCTTTGGTAGTAGTCATTTGTGCACTTGGAACACTCCCATGTATCCTTATATCAATCCTTCCATTTAATGTTTTTATTCTTAAGTACACCCCTTTAGGGGTGAATTTTCCCTTATTGGCTCCTCACTAGACACATTTTTTCCTTAAAAAATAATATATATTTCATGCTAGAGATGATGAATTTCTTGGTTAATTGGCATTATAAGTGAAATATTGGACTTTCCTTTGTGCACATTAATGATGAATTATTTTCCATCCTTGAAGAGGTGATATTAGTTGGCTATGTGCATGAATATTGAATCCCACATATGCATGTAGGAATTCCAAAACAAAACTCCACATACATCAAGTGGAACTACATCCAAAAATTAAAATCAACAATGATAGAAATTTTTATTCTGCGCTCCTTTATTGCATTCATTTTTTCATCCTTATTTACCGATCATAATGGATATGGGATAGGATTATATCAAACCTCCAATCCAAGTTTGTTGACTAGATATATTTCTATGGAATTAGTTTATGAACCTAGGTCAAATATGGAATTTATTTTGGTATTCTTGACTTGTATATAAATGTGGAAGAGATTGGTCATCTCCTTCTCTTCCTGATGATGAAGGCTACTCAGCCTCACTTCCTTTTGCAATAAGGTACATACAACCTTATCATCCATGTTGCAGCTTCTTTCCACCTAATTTATCAATTCTTATCTATAAAATTATTTTTCTTCCCATCCTTCTTTCAGTTCTTTGAGTTCAACTTTGGATGTAATTTCTAGAATTTCTCCTCCATTTTTCCATCAATGTTGTAGTGATTGAAATGATGGTTGGGATCCTTGCATTAATGTGTAATGACAGTAATTTTCTTGTCATTTCCCCTTTTCCATGTCTTCTTCCCTTCCTTAGAAGCTTCCTAGTGCTCTTTATATTTCAAACCTCTTGTACCCCTTATGTTAGCCTATGTTTTCCAATTATTGTGCCTATGCACATGCCTCATCCATTGTTCTTGGCTTAAACAATATCACCTACTTGTAGTTAGATGTGTAGATCCTCTAGGTAAATTAGGAGTGCATCTAGGCTCATGGGAGAGATACCTACTGTGATGTACATCTTCTTGAATTAAGTGGTCTACCCCTACACACTATTCCCCTACATTTACCCAAAGAAGTGCCATCGGATCCATTGGTCCTATACATACCTAATATAGTAGACTTAGGACTCCATGAGGGATTTGAAATCCTCCAAATTAGCTACTAGGGAATCATCCTCCAACCTAAGTGTCTTTTTATGGATTTACCACCAAGTTAGAGCATGATCCTCTAACTTCAATATAGAAAATTATTTTTTTTACTCCTCATCTATGTGGTGAATGCTAAAATACACTTCTAATTGTTGCGACCAATGATTCAATTTTAAGGAATCAGTATCACCTTGATATGCATTGATTTAAACCTTCACTTCCATCTTAAACAAGGATAGTTAATGGGTAGTGACACCAAACTTGGTTGCTGATTTTTGGATTCTTTCCTAAACTCCTCTTTTGTATAGTCATGATTACTCGATTTGAATCCCCTCTATTGTAACCTCTAAGTTGGAACCTCCGTCTTCTTTGACTCCAAACTCATTTTCCAAAGTATCCATAAGGGGGTTCATATTGTGTATTAGGTTCCAATAATGCTAGTGTATCCCATATATTGTTATTATTGTGCCTAATAGAAGCCCATTATTGTTATTGTTGTGCCCTCACATTATTATTATTATGTGGACACTAATTATATTTGGACCCTTTAGACTCCTATATATACCAAGGAGGTCTTTTCATTTGAATCATCCAATAATTGCTCATTTATGAGATGTAAATGGAGGTTTCCCCCTCAAATTGGTTTGTTTTCAAGTCTTTGATCTATCTTTTCTTATGTTTTTATGTTATTTTGATCCTAGGGTTTTACTACTTCAAAAAGGTCATCATGGAATTTTCACTATAACTTTTCTTTTTTTCCCAGGAGAAAATATCGTAATTTAATTAATTGTTGAAATTACATGCTATAGATGCTTGTAAGCATATGCAAATTGTGAACTTAGTCCACTAATAGTAGTTCCAGAAATAGATACTAAGTAGACCCAGTAGGGTGTGTTGTACAACTGTGCTATTACAAACCAAAATGTCACCATATGGTGATAACTATTCAGAAGCTCGAAAGTGCTTATTACAATATTTACATAACTGTGTTAAATAAACAAAAAAGTGTTGTAAATATTAGGGGTTGTCTGCCTCCCGAAGTTCTTGGTCTATGTACGGCCTGTGAAAGTACTGTAGATTCTTTCTGGTGTATGTTCAGAGATCAACCATTCTCCTCGAGGGCGATGCATTGCCTCTTTGGAAAGCTTGTCTACATTTTCATTACACTCCCTGTATATGTGAGAGCATAAAATATGATCAAAATGTGTTTTAAAAAAAAGACAATTTCATCCATAATAGTTCTTAGAGAAAATGCATGGCATGTAGCTGTATTGTTAAACCAATTTATGACATTTTTGGAGTCCCCATAAATTTGAATATGTCTGCACTGTTTGAGGATAGAAAAATAAATCAAATTTCAAAGGGAGATCAGTTCTGCGAAATTGTTTGTGCCCTCGCCCAAGCCCATGCAAATCTGAAAGAAGTGTGTGTCTGATAGATGGAAAATTATGCCACCCCCAAAGCCGTGGGCTTGTGTAGCCCCATCAAAATAGGCCCAGGGCTGAGTTTTGTTAGTTTGTTCCTGGTTAATGATCCTGGGTTTGTTGATGAGCTCCTCGGCTGGGATTTCCTCATATCCCGAGCAAATCTCAGGTGGAATCATGGCCCAGTTTATAGGCCTGTCTTGAAATATGATACAGTTACGTCCCAGCCAAATATGCCAAGAGACTAGGAGCGGCAGGTTTCTTATCTTTGGATCATTTTCTTCACCCCACCAGTTGTCCCAGGCACTAGGGATATCTTCACCGTGCCATTTTTGGTTAATGTTGAGAGAAAGCAGTACTTGCGTTAGCATCTTTGATATAGGGCATGTGAGGAATAAGTGTTGGTTTGATTCCTCCTCCTGATGGCGGAGTACACACCATGTAGGTCCTGTGTAAGCCCTTTTCCTTAGATTGGTTCCTGTAGGTGTTTTATCAAAGAATATTCCACATCAATAATCTAGTGCATGGGGGAGCTTTCAACTTCCAAAGGTGAGTCGACCAACTCTTCAGTCTATCCAGTTTTGCCTTTGCTTGAATGATGTCATATCCTTGCTTGGAAAAGTAATGACCCTTTTTGGAATAACCCCAGATTAGCTCATCCTCATCCTCATTTATTCGAACGTGAGATTCTATTAGAGCTTGTATATAACTTTTCCATGATCTTTCCCATTGAATTGGGATATTCCACTCCACCCCAGAGTGCCAAGCTTGTGACAGAAAGGAAGTATTTCGGTGGTCGCCAAGTTGCGAAATGTACAAGATGCCTATATTGTTGAGGAATGTGATCAACTATGGTGGTATTTGATATACATTCCCATTGCCTATCTAGGGGTCAATCCCAATGTGCACTGATGCACCATTTCTGATTTTCCAAATGAGACCTATTTTGATGATGGGCAGGGTGTTTAGTATGGCCCTCCAAATGACTGAGATGCCTTTTCTGCTCCAAGAGGGATGCCTTATCCAATCAATAATGGATCTGGGTCAGATATATTTGTGGGAAATCACCTCCGACCAGAGATTGTTGCGTTTAAGGTGTAACCACCCCTGTTTAGAAGCCAATACTTTTACAAAAATCGGAAGTTGTTTTAATCCCCATCCTCCCCATTTTTTGGCGATTGAAATTTTGCTCCATTTAACCTAGGCAAAAGGCTTCCCATCCTTTCAACCCTTCCACAGGAAATGACTGCAAACTTTTTGTATTCTGCTAAGAATCCCCATGGGGATCCATGCCAACGACATCCAAAAAATAGGGGTAGCTTCTAATACTACTTTGATAAGATTTAATCTCCTGGCCCTGGATAGGAAGCGATGACACCAGATATTTATTCTTTTCTCCACCTTTGTAATCAGCCAGATCGAATCAGCTAGTTTGTATCCATTTTCTTTGAGTCTAAAACCCAGGTACTTCAGTCCGGCCTAAAGATATAACACCTGAAAGGGAAAATTTTGTAATGAGAGTTGTATTTCCTATTAGGAGCATTCTGAGAAGGATAAAGTGGACTTTTCCCTATTGATTTCCATCCTTGTAGCAATACTGAAAAGCTTTAATGACTCCTTTAGTGTAATGATAGCTTGTACATTCCCACTGAGTAAAATGAGAATGTCATCCACGAAGAGAATATGGGTAAATGTAAAACGATCAGCAATATTCAATCCCTTGAGTCTCCTAGTTCGCTTCTCTGAATCTATCAGTTTACTCAGGCCTTCCATGACAAGGAGAAACAGGAGAGGGGATAGTGGACAACCCTCTCTTATTCCCGTTTCCACCTAAAAGGGATGGGAGGCTGACCGATTGATGATAATTGAAAAGGATACAGATGTAATACATCCCATAATCCAACTAATGAACTCCAGAGGGAAGCTTAGATGAGTGAGAATCATTCTAAGGTACAACCAACTTACTTTATCAAAGTCTTTTGATAAGTCTATTTTAAGAGCCATCCCTCTGAGATTTTTCAATTTGATAGAGTGGAGGGCTTCCTGGGCCGAATTGATGGCTTCATGGATATGTCTGTTGTTAAGGAAAGAGAATTGTTCTTGAGAGATATGATTAGATAGAATAGGCTTGATGTGGTTGGCTATGATCTTGGCTATGATTTTGTATAGGCAATTGTAGAGTGAAATAGGACGGAAGTCATTGAAGGATGAGGGGGAGTCAGATTTTGGAATGACGGCAATGTAGGTGGAGTTAAGGGGGGCATATATATGACCAAGGGTCCGACTTTCTTCAATTACTGCAAGCAGGTCTAGGCCAACAATGTCCAGGAAGGCAATATAGAATTCCACGGGCTAGCCATCTAGACCTAGGCTTTTGTCTCTCTTGAACCATTTTTGAGTGCTTTCGAGTTCCCCCATGGAAACAGGTTTGATGAGATTTTCGATGCCATCTAAATCCAAGTAGCTAGGGAAGTGACCAGCCAGATTGATTATTTCAGGCAGAGAGGGGGCAGTGGGGGCTTTAAATAGACTTTTGAAATGGGCAGTTCCAAGCAAGGCTAGCTGAGTTCGAGTGGTGGCCAATCCCTCTTGTTCCGTGGGCATCTACCAGATGGTGTTATTGGCTTTCCTTCAATTTGCAAAGTTGTGAAAAAATTTGGTATTGCCATCCCCTGCTTGCATTCAAATTGCTCTGCTTTTGAGCCTCCATAACTCTACCCTTTCCAAAAGGATCTTGGATTTGTGGGATTCCCATTCCACCAAGTGGATCTTTCTTTCATTGGATAAGAAGCCAAGCCCATTTTCATCAGTTAAGGAAGCCAACTAGTCTTCAATGTCCACCAAAGACTGTTCATCCCTCTCTTTTTTCCTTTTGGACCAGTCAATGGTTAGTCTCTTGAGCTGATTCAGGTTCCTATAGAAATCAGCTTCCTTTCTCTGATCTCTAAGGGGAGGTTGTGCTCGCCAGTAATCCGAGACTAATTTGACATAGTTCGGGTCTCTTATATATGATGAATTAAATTTGAAACAGGACCGAGGTTTCCTAGAAGGACCAGTCACTTCCAAGTAGATGGGAGAATGCTCTGATATGCCTCCCGAGCTAACCTATTGTCTATAAAGGGTTAGGGTTTGGAGGAGTTCTTCATGAATAAGGAATCTATCCAACCTTCTTCCAAGGGTAGCTTCACCAGTATGTCTGTTATGCCATGTGTGGGAATTTTCTTGTTCATGGGAACATCAATCAGCCCATGGAGATCCAGGAGGGAGCTCAGTTGGTCTTAGAGAGGGTCAACCTGTGAGTGATGACCCCAGAATTCCTCATTTCAAAAGGAAAAAATTTAGGTCTCCTTCGATGATGGCGGAGCTATTGATCATTGTGTTGGCCAGAAGGGAGTGCCAAAATGCAAGTCTATTCTTGTTGGGGGCATAGATATTCATGATTCGAATGTGTTTGCCTCGATTAGTAGCAAGAATATCCATCCCCAAAAACCTTAATCCACCCCAAGAAGATAACACTTTGATGGTTTTAGGGTTTATACCCATGGCAAGACCCCCAGATCTGCCCAATGCATCCAAGCCTTAGAAGTGCCAACCAAGAAGAAGAGAATGTAGGGTTCTAATAATCAGTTCAAAGGGTCCAAAGGTTTCTTATAGGAGTAAAATGTCACAGGGGGAATGATTCAGGAGGTGCTTAAGAGCCAGTTTTTTCTTAGGGTTGGCTAATCCCTTGTAGTTGAACGAATGCCAAATCATAGGGGAACAGATTCAAGGGGCTCTATTGCTCTAAGTGCCCTTTTGATGGTGGTCTAACGACCCTAAGCTACATCAGCCACCGAAATTTGATGGCTTTAGCAAGCTTGGAAGTTCTACCTCTGATAGGTTTAGACTCTACATATTTGGGGGGTATACCTAGACCTAGCAGGGGGAATACATTTACTCCATAAGTCACCTTATATAGGGTGTAAACAAATAAAAATATAAATAAAGTGGAGGTATGGTAAATAAATAAAACCCTTTTTTATAGTTACTCAAAAAGTATGGTAAATAAATAAAAATATAAATAAACTAGACGTATCGCGAATAAATAAAATCTCTTTTTATACTTAGTCCATAACCCTCTTTCTATTTATGAAGGCTCAAAAACTAGGTTTTACTTAAGTGAATCCTATGGGCCAAATACCATATTTGTAAAGGAGGTATGGTAAATTAATAAAAATATAAATAAACCAGAGGTAAGGTAAGCAAATAAAACATTTTTTTATATTTACTCCATAAGTCACCTTATATTTACGAACACTCAAAAAATGTGTTATATTTAGGTGAAACCTATGGGCCAAATACCATGGGCTAGATTATTATTAATACCATGCAAAAAAACATTATTAACCCTGATATTAGTATTAATAAAAATAAAAATGGCACATGGTATTGACCCATGGTATTCACGTGGAATGTAGCCTATTTAAATGGGGGAATTAAACCATCATAGTTCCATCTTTACTCTGGATCTACTAAGCCCCGAGAGATCCCTCTCAGGCTTGGTGGATCAAGAGTAAAAATGGATGTTGTAATTTAATGTATGTTACACATTTTAACTTGGTTAAAATAAAAAATAAAATAAAAATCAATTATTAATTTTATTAATTTTTATAAATTACTAATAGTAATTTTGGTTTATGATAACCCATGGTATTGAGCCATGGTAATACCATGGTATTCATGTGAGCATAGACTATTTAAAGGGGAAATTCTATCATCTTAGATCCATCTTAATTCTGGTAGATATGGAGTTAAGATGGATATAGGTAGGTTTTTATGATAATAAAGATATTAAATAGACTTAGGAAATTATATTCTAAAAACATCTTAAGGTGAATGGTTAAAGCTACATTTAGTAACTTCACAAAATTTAGTAAAAAATACCAATATCTCCATTAATATTGGTTTTTAACTTTTTCTGATTTAACAAAAAAAATTCAAAACAATGAAACCTTATCACTCTTTCCACATCACCCTTGCATAAGATTTCTCACCATTTTTCAAACATTCTCAATATGATATCTTCATGAAAAATTTAGGTACTAATGTTGGATTAGTTTGAAAAATAAGCTGGTTTGTACAACCTTTCATCTTCTATGCTATTCTTAGTTTGTCCTAATGATCTGTAGGGGTTGGAGCCACTGCACCATATTTTCCTAAAAGCTGGAGATTGTTCACCAAAAAGGAAAGTAATCTACATGTTACAATGTTGTTAAAAAATGTGAGACCTATGAGCGTAGTGAATTATGCTAATAAGCAATTTAGATTGGGACAGATGCAATTAAATTTTATTACTTAATTGAAGATTTCCGATTAAAATAATAATAAATCTACATTTATATATTCATATATTGATTGGAAGGATTCTCACAATGGTCACGTTTCTTTCAATTAGATCCCTTCAAGCCTTTGGGATACCTATATTTTCTTATAATAATATTAGTGGGCTGCTACTCTGTTGGCATGTTGGGGTAAACAAACTTGATGTGTTTTTTTTTTTTTATCTCACAATTGCAGTCTATGGAATGAGAAAGAAATTTGATAACTTGAAAAAAGTGGTAGGTTGACAAAAGTTGTAGAAATTTTGAATAATAAAAACATATTCAATGGAGATTATCCTGATCATGTACTATTGTGGAATACATACACAATACATAAGCTCCTCTACGTTGATCATCAATATAGCAGCATCAATAACAATAAAACCTCAAGAGCATGCACACATTAACACAATATGTAACCCAGGGAAAGCTTACAGCTGAAAACCCCACACTATTTGTATATTAATGATTGAGAACATGTAACATTACAATAGTCAATACTTGTCACAAGCATCCAGCACTATCTCCACCTGTTACACACAATACAACTCAGATATGATCTCCAAATCTATTCCACTGCTTGCCTGCCTCCACTGCTCAATACCTGCTCAAGAATGGATGAGAATGGTTGAACTAAACTCATATTTACCTCAAAAGAATTACTCACACTGGGAATCACGTGAGCATAGGCTATAATCACTTGGTATTGGCTAATTCTCATTGGCATAACTCAATCCCATTGATTGTGCAAATCCTCATGCACAACTATAGTCACAACTGATAGCAATCTGATTCTCTAACACCTGTCCCTGCTGAATTGAACATGCACTGACATTCACTGAGTACTGAGTATTATTAGTTGAATTATGAGTTAAATAATAATTATTAAAACTCATCCATTAGGTCTATTTGAGGTTAGACTTAATTACAACTAGGATTTAACCAGTCAAACTAACATAACTCCATCAACTCCACACAACTCACCAAACCAACTGATTGAGTTCTAACTGAAGTCATGCATGCAACAACTCAACTGACCCACAAAGAAAATGTATTTCCTTTTGACAGTTGCATGTGCCACAGCTGTAGCTCAAACTGAAGTGCTCCAAGAGAATAAGATAAAGTTTATAGTCTAAATATTATTATAAGCTAATAATATTTGACTGCTCTATAATTAGACTTGACATTGTCACCGCTGTTGTCTAAAAATAGAAGTCCATCTATTTTTTCCAACTTGACCAATCATCCATAAACAACATCCTGCAACTCATAGACATGATCCATATGTCTAAAAATAGACATAGTCTAAAAATAGACTTTGGCCATAATTTTCCTTTGGGCCCACTTAGTGAAGGCGACTCTTTTCACTAAGCTCCATCATCTTGTTGCAATCTCAACAGCTGATGATAGTTGTTGATGACTATCATAGTCTTGTTTTAGATATTTCATCTCTATGCCATGTATATCTTTTATTATCAAGGTCATGTAACGACCTATTTTGTCTCCCCACTACGCCTGGGATGGATGATGTAAGGTTCTTGTTTATCATGTATAAACTTTTAGTGTATCCCCACTTGGTTGGGTGGATGAGTCAATCTTGGTATATCCCCACTTGGTTGGGAGATGGATATATGTATGAATATTTGGTGATAAGAAGCTCATTTATGATGTATAGAGTCATGTTATTCTTGTAAAACATCTTTTTGTAGACCTTGCCTTCAGTCAGGGGGAGCATGAACAGTACACTTCAACATATCCAAAAAGTTTAGTATGTACTCAGGGGTAGCATAACCCTTTGCCCTTGATGACAAAGGGGGAGAATGACTTTGAGTGACTTGGGGTTGCCATCAAGTCCAAAGGGGGAGATTGTTGGCATTAT
>APFE030058046.1:56311-97266 GCA_000404065.3 Pinus taeda
GGTTGAACCAAACTCGTATTTACCTCAAAAGAATCACTCACACTGGGAATCACGTGGGCAGAGGCTATAATCACTTGGTATTGGCCAATTCTCATTTGCATAACTCAATCTCATTGATTGTGCAAATCCTCATGCACAACTATAGTCACAACTGATAGCAATCTGATCCTCTAACACTTGTCCCTGCTGAACTGAACATGCACTGACATGCAACTGAGTTAACTGATGTATTCTTTAGTTGTATTATGAGTTAATAATTTGTTTAATAACTCATCATTAGTCTATTTGTAGTTAGACTAATTACAACTAGTTTAACCAAGTTAAACTGAACACAACTCCATCAACTCCACAATCAACTCCACCAAACTCAACTGATTGAGTTCTAACTGAAGTCATGCATGCAACAACTCAACTGACCCATAAAGAAACGTATTTCCTTATGACAGCTGCATGTGCCACATCTGTAGCTCAAACTGAAGTGCTCCAAGAGAATAAGATAAAGTTGTCTAAATATTATTATAAGATAATAATATTTGACTGCTCTATAATTAGACTTGACAGTGTCACTGTTGTTGTCTAAAAATAGAAGTCCATCTATTTATTTCCAACTTGACCAATCATCCATAAAGAGCATCCTGCAACTCATAGACATGATCCATATGTCTAAAAATAGACATAGTCTAAAAATAGACTTTGCGCCATAATTTGCCTGCGGGCCCACTTAGTGAAGGCGACTCTTTTCATTAAGCTCGATCATCTTGTTGCAATCTCAACAAAAGTTGTAGAGAAAAGATTAATCTCTCCTACCTTGACAAAACTCATTTTCAATATCAACACCTACAAGAACTTTGTTGTGGAATATTATCAAAACTAATAGAAGGATATGAAAGAGTGTATTGTAAAAACCTTAACAAACACGGCCACTAAAACTTGGAACATTGTTTGTAGGAAGAGAAAATTATGTTTCTTTTTTACAAACATGTATGTTAGTATATTACAGTTTAATGAATATGTTTTCTTATTATCATATATGGTTTCATACTTTAACAAAAAATTCTCCAAGACTTCACAATGTTTGATTATTAAGTAAAAGATTTTTCAAGATATTACAAGATTTTATAATTCAGTGAAAGATTCTCCATCACTATATAAAATAATATAATCTGGTGAGAGATTCGCCAAAAAAATTATATATACATATTATATTATTGATAAAATCTCCTCTCGTTTTTCCTATGTATCATGGGGATTAGCCCATTTATTATACATATAAATTTAGAATGGTTCTTAAAATTTTCCCTGAGGGGGATGTTGTGCAGTGGTCTAGATCGAAGGTTGTATGAATGGGAACCCGATGCAAAGGGGGGGGGAAGATGGATGGGGAAGGGGGGTAAATGCAGGAAGGGACAAAGGGGTGGTCAAGAAAATCGGGGGAGGGTGCTCAAAACCACAATTAATGGGGGGATGTGGGCTCAGAAAAGATTATGTATGATATGCAAGAGAGTGAAATGATGAATGAACATGATTATAAAGATGAGTAGAGGAGCAAGAAATAGGATCATTGCCCGATGTAGGAGCAGATTCCACCGCAGACCGTGATCGAGTCAGTGGAGGGGACGTAGATGGAATCCTTGGAGAACTAGTTTGTTGTGTTGAGACTCCATCCACATCCTTAGGGTGATCCTATCATGAGGTTTGCTTGTCCACATTCAGATCTTTAGACAGACAGTGTTTCACACCCCTTGCAGTCTCCTGTGCAAAAGTAGAGAGTAAAGGACAATCCTTGTACAAATGTTGGACCCTGTGGAATCTTCGGTAGCGAAAGGGCACTCCATAGTCCAGATTCTAGTGACGTCAGAAGTGCCTCTAGTGAAGGGTTATTTTCTCCTCGAGTCCCTCCCTGGTATCTAGATGAACAAGGATTCTTGCCATTGTCATAACTCCAGATTTTTCGAAAGACTGGTCGTGTTCTAGATATGTCCCTAGAGCATCTCCTATTCGCTTGAAAACTAGAGGGGTCCAAAATTGCATTAGGAGGCCAGGAAAACAAACCCAAATCGGCCCTACACTAATTTGTTCATGCTCTAGGTCGAATAAGGGATCCCATTTCTTTAGTAGAACTGGAGCAAGCTCAATGTGCCAGAAACGTGAGAGGATCCAATCTATGTACTCTTCCCTGTCAAATCAGAGGGCAAACCAACCACGACCCAATACTCTAATGATGGGAAGTTCTTTGAGGATGGAGCCCCAAATCTCTGAGGTCTAGAGGTGGAGATGTTCCACTGAGTAGTTTATGCCTCTTACACGTCCAACCAAGACCTTCTTAGCCATGTCTGCAACTTCTCCCATCAGAATGTCCTCGCCAAGGGTAAGGTTAATGTCTCTATCCATAGCTTTTAGACACCTTCCATTCTTAGGTTTGTCTAAGCGGCAGGCCGTTGGATGTTCCTTGAGCAGACCCCTGCAAACCTGGTTGATAGTTTCAGGGGTGGACAAGGTCGATTTGGGATTAGGGATAGGGGAACTGAAGCACCTAGATCGAATAGGGGAGTTAGGATTTTTACTGTCGGGAGCTAGGGTTGTACTAGAGAGAGAAGGGATGGAGTGTGGAGAGGGTCTAGATGGAGTAATGCGAGAGGATGAGGGTGCACATGAGGCCAAAGAGGTCATAGGAGGGTGTATTAGGGGGGCATCGAAGGTAGGGTAGGATTGAAGGCATGTGCCCAACAAATTAAGGGTCATAGAAGATAGCGGGGGACAGTCCAACCCATGCAAATATTCAATGTAAATGGGGGGTGGAGGGTGTTTATCAGAGGAGCTCAAGCAGAACGGAACAAACTGGGTAGCTGTGAGCAGTCATTTTTTGGCAACAACGGGACCAAAGC
Organism: Pinus taeda; assembly: GCA_000404065.3. Classification (NCBI taxonomy): domain Eukaryota; kingdom Viridiplantae; phylum Streptophyta; class Pinopsida; order Pinales; family Pinaceae; genus Pinus; species Pinus taeda. The sequence continues at coordinate 59,197 of APFE030058046.1, forward strand.
CCATCCTAGTTCGGTGGTGAGCCCAGATGACCTGTGCGGGGTTGGGGTCCACCTCATAGTCCACAACGTATTCCAAATCCATTGGTAATCGACAGTTACTGTCGGTAAAACAGCAAATGTTGAGGAGGCAACGAAATGGGGGCAAGCTTAACCAAGTGCTTCATGGTAAAATCTCGAAACAATAATCGCGTCGGTGGGTTAAACTAGGCATAGAGGGGGTGAAAGCATCAGGTCAGCACAATGTGGGTTCAAAAGTAGTCAAACCCTGGGGTTATGGCCTCCGAGGCCTCCATGGAAGCTGCAATGGTCAAACAGAGCCATCCCTATAATAACACTTGTCATCTCCTCTTGTGTGGCGCCTAACTAGATCACTTGACTTCTTCACTATAACTTTTCTTATATGAAGCTTTAGACCATTAAATTGTTACATGGAGGAAAAAACTTGATGAAAAATTGGTTAAAATTTTAGGCCTTAGTTCGCTATATTTTAGGAGACATGGTCCAAGGAAGTTACAGTTTTTGTATACTCCAAAATCCAGAGGTGTCTCAGGGAAAATCATTATGACTTTATTTTCAAGAATTAGATTTGAAATTTGTAAAAATTTACTAAAATTGCTTAGAATTTTTTTGTTGGGGATAATTTTCAAGGCCAAAATTTACATTAGTGACACGTGTCATCTCGTACAAGTTTGCTCCATTGAATGAGTCCATAATCAGGACATTGTGGGCTATTTGTCATAACTTTATCTTGAAGAATCCAATCTCAAACTAACTAGTAGGGTTGGAAACATGACACACAGAGTTACCTCACGATGAAAATTCAGACCTTGGGAGGCCGAAATCACAGAGATATAATAGCTTCAAGGTCAGTCATATCAACAAGCTAAAACTTAAGCTCTTAAAAGGTGTGTACTTTTAAATTTTCATAACTTTTGTTTAATAAATTAGTTTGAAGGATTCAAAAGCGAAGCATAGATATCATTAATTGGTTCCAAAATTCCTCCAAAACAAAATAATTCTACATTCATTAAGCCATCAGAAATATCTACTATCACACATGAAGAAGAGGACCAAATACAACATGATATATCACAATTACAAGACCAAGTGTAACAATTTTCTCTCTCACAAAGAGAAACCAAAAATGATTTTGAAGCAATGATGAATTTTAATATGGATGGTTTAAAAGTAGAAATAAAAGGGTACATGGATAGTTTAAAACCAGACATGGAAAGTTTGAAGGAAGGTTTGACAAAATTGCTTAAAGAAAGGTTTCCTAGTATTCAATGAAACTCATGATCAAAACAAAAGGAATGTGAATAATGAGTTTATATACTTCAACTTTTGGTTGAATACCAACCACATTCCAAAGATCAATATGAGGAAGTTTGATGGCAATGATATAACAACATGGATACCACAGAAGGAGTAGTTCTTTAATATACATGATGTGCAACACACACAAAAGGTACATATTACATCTTTATATTTATAACCTAATCAGTTTGTGTGGTATTGATGGTTTGTTCTCATAAATCACTTGTCACCTGGACAAATTTTATGAAGGAATTGATAGCGCATTATGAGGTTACAAAGAGAAGTACATTCTTTATCCAATTGATAAATCTGAAGCAAGAGGGTACAATTGTGGAGCACATTGAGAACTTCCAAAGAGTGAATATCAAGGTAGTTGTTATTCCAGAGGATCATCTAATTGATTTCTTCATAGGGACTTTAAAGGATGACATCAAACATGATGCTTGCCTTTGGGAACCTAATTCATTAGAGAATGCACTCAGGATTGCAAGATATGTCTAAAGAAAAATTATGGAAACAAGGAGGTATACCACTCACAACTATAAAGATGGGAGTGTTGTCTCGCATATCCTCCCATAACCTACAAGGTTGACACCACATCAACTAGAGGAAAAAAGATAAAAAGGAATTTGTTATAGTTGTGATAGAAAATACACTAAATTTCATAAGTGTGTTGATAAGAAATTATTTTACATAACTTGTGAAGAGGAGGAAGAAAAGGAACATGAAACATCAAATGAAGAATATATACACAAGGAACCAACCTCAAGGGTTGAAAAAAAAGAAATAAATCCAACCATATATTGTAATGAATTTGTGGGAATTACAACTCCTAAAACACTCAAGATAGAAGAATATATCAATACGAAAAAGGTAATAATGTTGATTGATTTGGGTAGTACCCATAATTTTATTCATTGTAAGATAGCCAAGGATTTGAATTGCTTTCCACATGCAGCACCAGAGTATCAAGTGATGGTTGTAAATGGAGGAACTATAAATTGCTCAGGGAACTTCCATACTATAAATCTAACCATGGAGGGAAATGTATTCAATATTCCAATGATTTCCATTCGAATGGGTGGTGCTAACGTTGTATTAGGAGTCCAATGGTAATAATATTTGGGGTTGATGCTTTTAATTTTCAACAAATTTTCCTGAATTTTTCTGGGAAGGAAAGTAAATTGAATTAAGGGGAATCACTGGAAAAACCTAGGAAGATAATCAGCTCTAATGGCATGAAAAATTTTTTAAAGAAGGAACAATGATAGGTAATTGCACAATTATGCTCATTGGATGTTCACACATCGAAGCCATCCATTTCTCCAGATCTCCAAAGAGTCCTTGACAATAATTCCAAGGTATTTGAGACTCTTAAAGGTATCCCACCTATTGATAATAATGATCATGATATTCACTTAATTCCAGGACTTATTCCTCCAAACATCATAACTTACACATATCCTTATGCCCAAAATAGTGAAATTAAATGTATGGCTGCAGAAATGCTAAAGGCAAGTATAATCCAACCTAGTGGTGCAAGAGCATCACCATCGGTAAATTCATTTTGAACATGATGGTAAAATTTTGTTTAACACAGGAAGTTGGTTCCTTGAATTTATTTCAATTATTTGAGCTACTTAGGAAAATTAGTACTTAGTTAGAGTTGTTATGAATTTGTTGTAGTTGATTTTCAAGAGACATTATAATTACTTTAATAGATTAGATATTTTCAAGATTTAATAGTCATATCCACAATTAGTCGATCTTCACATATTTTTTCTTTTATATTTAAGCAAAACCTGTAACTCAAGGAAGGGGTTCTAGGAGTGTGAGTGTGAAGTGTGGATTAGTATGTTTTCGAAGGAAGGGACTTAATGAATTGAACAATTTTGACCTATTTTTGATGGACTTCTAGTGCTTTGTTATGTTTCAAATTATGTGTCATAGATGTCTTATAAAATTATCTCTATTTTAAGATTTTTTGTTGGGGTACATGGAAACTATTGTATGACAATTCCTTTGTAACTAAACATTCGATGTCGATTATCCTTACCATATCAAACCTTGTGTATTTGGTTAAATTCTCAAGTCAGAATCCTTTGTATTAGTAAAACTTTATAATAGGCGTTTTCCTTTATTTTTTCAACCAATGGCACAAAACTCAAGAATAGTTGATAGTCGAGACCCACATTAGATTTGGATTTTTTTTGTTGTAATGGCGCCTAATGTCGGCTCCAACTCATAGTCATACTTTTTCTATTTTGTTGTTTTTTACAAGGAAGTCCAACCTCTGAACCCATAAGGGTCCTGACCTCTACCTAGTTTACAAGAAGTCGGCCCCAACCCCATTCAGGAGTTATAACAAATTGTTTTGAAGTTTTGACCTCTAGCCTCATGAATATATAGAATGGGTTGACAATTCTATTGAATAATTAAAATAAAACTTGAGGAAGATCCTAACCCGTGCCGTTGAAATTGTAGAATAGGTCGATTAATTTGTCGAGTTTCTAATAAAAATGGATTTTTAACAGTTTTCTTTGGGCCTTTGAATAGGTGGATTTTTTTTTATAAATCTTGGAAATTAGTGGGATGTCCCTTTTGAGGATTTGACTCCAGATGTGAATTTGGTAGGATATATAAATAATTATTTTTCTTAATAAATTTTTGGGCCTGCATCATTTGTGGTATCAGAGTAGGATAACCTACTAGATTGAATTCTTTGAAATCAAGGAAAAAAAATATAGCAATGATATTTTGATTTGATATGCATTTCTAATTCAAGCCAAGGTATGAAAAGTTGTTAAAGTGTGAAGTATATAAGATAGGAATGTTATTTGCAGAGTGTGGATTGCAAAGGAAGAGTCAAGTACAAGTTTGGAGTAGACTGAAACCAACGAAGTAGAGTACAGGGTGATCATTGAGAAGTAGGATAACTAATACAAATAAATTTATATTCAATAAAGAGGACTGAGAGATTACAGTAGTGATCAAAGAAATTCTATAACAAGTAATGAATTTTTGTTTTCAACTAATTTAAAAATGTTGAAACAGGTAGCAACAAAAAGAAAGAACACAATGGTACAGGTTACAGCTAGAAATTTGTGATATAGGAGACAAGAGTGAGTAAAGTTATTAAAGTAAATATTGTGATAGAAGAAGTTGCAATAGGGAATGTTGTAAGCATATTCTACTTGGAAACTAGAGATAAGGAAACAATGGAAGTTTTCAAGAGAAGAATATTATGAGAAGAGTATAGAAGCTAAATAAGAAAAAGGAGTGCTTAGAGGGTTCTAGAGGAACGAACTAGTAGTACCAAAATTTTAAGCTTAGGAGGAGGCTTGATGAGTTATTAATAGTAGGAATAGAGTCTTTCTACGAGAGAAATATTGGTTGCAAATCACAGTGGACATGGCAAAGCTCATAGAAAATAAGATGAACATGACTACCTATAGTTAAAGGAAAAGTTCAAGAGGAAGCAAAAACAAGAAGAAAGAGGATGCCAAGACAATTTGCAAGAAAGAGAATAAAATGAGTAATAAAGAGTTTGACAAAGGGATGGTTGAGATAAATGTAGAACTCAACAACCTAAAGAAGTTGCTACAGAAGCAAATTGGAGAATAATTGAAACAATTATTTTATGTAGGAAAAAAAGTCGAATGGCATGTCAAGGAGTTATTTACTAAGAAGTTAGTGCATAAAATGGAGAGAAAAGAGGTGCTCAGGATAGCTGAGTACGAGATGAGAGAATCCATTAGTGAATCAGAGAAAGGACCAATTATTGGAGAAGAAGACAATGATGATGGAATGACTAGAAGGATGCTTGAGGCATCTTCTGAGGCTGAAGAATCTCATGGTTTTAATTTTAATTATTTGTGTGTGTGTATTTACAGGTACCAAACTCAATGGAGCTAAAAAAAAATCAAAGACAATGGAAAAAGTGGAAGTTCCACAAAGGAAAAAAATTATTTACGAAGACAACATTGAAGAAAGTCATGGAGAAGTTCAGGATGGAACTCTTCAAGTTAGTGAAAGGAAAAGCAAAGGTATACTTAATTCGTTTCATTTTCTTTTGATAAGTGTATATTTAATAATTTTTTAGGGAGTTTTTTCAAGTTTTGGAAACAAATAGAGCTGGGAAGAAAGGAGAATACATATGTTTTTCAGAATTGTGAATCAAGACAATGTCAAGATGGTGAAAGAGAAGTTGATCAAAGGAACTTAGCTCAAGTAATTTTAGGAATCTGAGAGGATGTTATAAGAAGTTAAAGACGAGAATATAATCAAGAAGATGAGGCATCAATATCTCGTACCGGTCATAAGGACAAAAGGATACCCTGTGAGGGTAGTTACAAGGAAGGAAAAATAAACCAAAGTAGTGATAAGGGTGATGTAGATCAGGAAGTTATTCTGCTGAACAATATTGATGATGTTCATTATAGCCAAGAAATTACAAAATATGAAGGAGCTCATGAGTACGAAGAAACAAGGAACTGTATATTTGATTAGAATGATTAGAAAAGAGAATGAGACATATTTGAAGATGAGGAAATGATGATTGAGGACAAGAAGAAATACTCGAGGCATTGTCTAAGGATTTCAATGAGGGACCAAAATTGCTACAAATGTTTTACAATAGCCGGCAATTAAAACTGGCGATATTGCGGTAATTATTTCACTTGTAATAAATTCCATTTTGTTAAATAAAAGTGAATATGTGATAATAGAAGGTAGAAAAAGTATTCCTTTTTAAGGCAAAAATAGGCTTCTAAGACATAATTATTCCAAGAAACAAGTTGGAAACTAAATTTTTAGGATTGGTTGAGTTTGGAGAAACACCTAATCAACATAAGGATTTTGCAAACAAAGGATGGAGTAATCATTTGAAACAAATCAAACAACATATGGATCCTTGTTGCAGATATTTTCAGCAGTTATATGCCTTGAAGATTTGTAAAAGGAAGTGGGAGAGAATTCTTGCAACTCTCACACATCATATGTTGACAATTGAATGGAACAAATTGCTTCAAGGTGACAATAGGTGTAATAATCAGTATGATTTAGGGTTTTATGAAGAACAAAATATTTTACAGATTGATAAGTGTCAAAGAGATAGGATGAACATAGAAGGGGCACAAAGAGAAAAGCTTGAAGCTAGACAGAAGAAATTTGACAAAAATGAAGGCATGGACAAAGTCATTTGGCTTGGAAATGACTTAGATTGTAGAAATGTGAGGTGGTTGATAAAGGACTGCACCAAGGAAAATATAGAAGAAAATATAACAATGGAAGGACATGACAATTTTATTGCATCATGTGCATATCAACAGCATGAACATTCAAAAAAATTGAAGGAGGAGATAAATGCAACATACATTTTGATTCTAAATTTTAAAATTTTAATTGTTAATTATATTTTGGATAACGTTTTTAGAGATGTATTTACTTTTGCAAATCAAGATAATCCAAGAGTTCTTGAAGATGGAGATAATTCATAAGATGAGGCTTGGAATGGAATAATAAGAGTTCCTATAACTCTTACATTTGATGTTGTTGAAGTAGAAAAGGATTTCCCGAAAGGTAAAGTTGCAATGTGCAGAAAAATATTGTTGTCGAGTTTATGAGGAACTGTAATCCAAAGATCTACTTGGGAAATTGTAACTGGAGACAGGCTAAATGTAATAAACTATTGGCAATTTTTTTAGGTTCAAGAGCAATTTTTCGCAACAACAGGGCAACAAATGAAAGATTTATTTTATATTTTTTATTGTGAGGATGAAAGGATTCCACTTGATACAATGGATATGTGGACATTAATGGAAGCAGTAGAGCAGTTGTGTAATATAACCTCTATAAGTCAACAAGACAAGGAAACATGGATCATTACACCAAAGGAATTAAAGGAAGAAATTTGGGAACATCAAATGAAAATGATAGAAGAAACACAAGGCTGAATAACTAACAGAGGATGCATGGAGCAGGATTTTAAATATTTTTAATCTTAAGAAACTGTTGGTGTAAGTTCTAAATGTTTCTTCAAGGAGAAATGTTTCCAATTGAAAGGGGAAGTAGTCAAAAACAAGAAAAAGTGAAGGGAGCAAGATTGAGGATAAATACTCTCAAGTGGATGAGAAACAACAATCACTATAACTATGGGTAGATGATTAATAATGAAAGTTGGAGCAGAGAGACTACACAAAATAAAAAATAGGTTTAGGATCTCGAATGGCTGCAAAAAGCTACAAAACAACAACAGAATGGTAAAAACAAATCGAAAAAAACAACATAATATTTGGAATATAGGAGGACTTCATCAACATAAGATTCATGATCATGACATCATGAAATATTTGTTTCTTGGGAGTCTGATGCAGGAGCATCACCATCGGTAAATTAATTCTGACCATGATGGTCAAAATTCATTTAGTACAACAAGTTGGTTTCCTGAATTTATTTTAATTATTTGAACTACTTAGGAAAATTATTATTTAGTTAGTGTTGTTATGAATTTGTTAAAAAATAGGAATTTTGGTTGTAGTTGATTTCCTAGAGGAATTATAACTATTTTTAATAGATTATCTATTTTATAGATCTAAGAATCATATCCACAATTAATGGATCTTAAAAAAAATATCTTTTATATTTAAAAAGAACCTGTAACTCAAGAAACGGGTTCTAGGAGTGTGAGTGCTAAGTGTGGATTAGTGTTTTTTCCAAAGGAAGGGACTGAATGGATTGAATAATTTTGTCCTCTTGTCGTTGGATTTTTGGTGCTTTGTTATGATTCAAATTGATTCCAAATCATGTGTTATAGATGTATTATAAAATCCTCGTTTTAATATTTTGTGTTAGGGTTCATGGAAATCACTATATGCCAATTCATTTAAAACTAATTATTCGATGTCATTGGTCCTTACTAGATCGAATCCTTTGTGGTGTTATTAAAATTCCTATGAGTTAATTCCTAGGTCAAACTCCTTTGCTAAATATTCATCATCATTTTTGTTTATTTAGTGACTGTAAGAAACCAAGTAAAACCTTGTAATAGGCATTTTCCTTTATTTTTTAAAAACAGTGGTAAAAAACTCTAGAATAGTCGACAGTTGGGATAGAATTTCACCATAGCTTATAAAATTGTTTTGAAGCTCTGACTCGCACTAGAGTGGGAATTTTTTTTGGTAATCATTTTTTAGGTCGTCTTTGACTCGTAGTCAGACTTTTTCTATTTTGAGGTTTCATGTAAGGAAGTATGAACTCTAACCCCATAATGCACCTAAGCTCCAACTAGTCTACAAGAAGTTCGCCACGACCCTAATTGGGAGTTATAACAAATTACTTTGAAATTTCGACCTCTAACCTCATGAATTTGTAAAACAGGTCATTATTTATGTCGAATAATTAAAATAATAGTGGAAGAGGATCCCAACCTAACCTGCTAAAATTGTAGAATAATTCGGTCGATTTTTCGAGTTTTTAATAAAAATGGATTTTTAACGGTTTTCTTTGGGCCTTTGAATAGGTGGATTTTTTTTTAATAAATAATGGAAGTTAGTGGGATGTCCCTTTCTAGGGTTTAACTCCAAATGTGACCTTGGTAGGAAATATAAATAATTATTTTTCCTAATAAAGTTATGTGCCTGCATCACTTAGCCAAAGTTATTTCTCTTCTCCAATAGTAGTAGTGCATAAGAAGGATGGATCATGCCATATGTGTCTGGATTATAGACATCTCAATAAGCTCACTATTAAATATAAAATTCCCATTCCTATCATTGATGAATTGTTGGGTGAATTACAAGGATCAATTTACTTCACCAAGCTTTACCTTGGTTCAGGATATCATCAAATTAGAATGAAGACAAAATCAATTCCAAAAAAAAACATTCAAGACTCATGAAGGTCGTTATGAATTTTTGGTCATGCCTTTTGGCCTTACCAATGCAACTTCCACATTTCAAGGTTTGATGAATTCCACTTGGAAAGCCCTTCCTTAGAGAAATTGTGTTAGCATTTTTTGATGATATACTAATCTACAACAAGTCTTGGGAAGATCATGTTTAACATGTTGACAAGGTACTTAAACTATTTTAGGAGAAACAATTGTATGCAAAACCCTCCAAATATTTCTTTGGGGTACAAGAGGTAGAATATTTTGGTCATATTGTATCTCATGAGGGTGTTAAGGTAGACCCTAACAAAATTAAAGCCATCAAGGAATGGAAAATCCCCACAACCTTAAACCATCTTTCAGGATATATTAGGTTGACAATGTATTATCACAAGTTTGTTAAAAATTATGGGAAAATAGCATCACCTTTAACAAAATTACTAAAAAAACATGCATGTCCTTGGACTCCATAAGAAACTAAGGCCTTTGAACATCTTAAAGAGACAATGTGCCAAGATCCGATCTTCTCTACACCAGACATCACAAAAAACTTTATTGTGGAATGTGATGACTTGGGAAATGGCATTGGTGTTGTTTTATTGCAATAAGGAAGACCCATTACTTTCGAAAGTCATCCAATCAAGGGAAATAATTTGCACAAACCTATTTGTGAGAAGGAAATTTGGCAATACTACATGCTTTGAAGAAATGGCTCCCTTACTAATGGGACAACACTTCAAGTTAAAAACAGAGCATGATAGTCTTAAATACTTCTTGGAGAAAATATTATCTTTAGAAGAGCCGTGAAAATGGGTCACAAAGATGTTGGGTTATGACTTTGAAATCATTTACAGAAAGGGAGGCAAAATGTTGTTGTATATGCACTTTCAAGAAGGGAAGAGGATGTGGAGGCATTGTGTTGTGCCATTTCTATTATACAACCTAATTGGATAATTGAAGAAAAGGATGAATGGAATAATGATGAAGAAATGTGGACACTCATTCAAAATTTTCAACAAGATCCCAGTGCATCGGATACATTTATCTGGGAAATTGATTCATTGTGGTACAAAGATCGCTTATACTTATGTAAGAACTCCAAACTCAAAAAAAAAAAAAAAAAAAAAGGTTCTTTTGGAATTGCATGCCTCTCCTACAAAAGGGAACTCAAGATCTGTAAAAACTTATCATAGGTTTAAGAAGGAAGTCTTTTGGGATGGCCTTAAATTTGATATCTATAATTTTGTCGTAGAATTTTTGGTTTTCCAACAAAATAAAGTCGAGACAATTAAGATCCAGGGTATTTTATAGCCATTAGCCATTCCAAGTTAGCGTTGGGAGGAAGTCTCAATGAATTTTATCACAATTCTACCCATGACTGAAGGAAAGGGTGTCATTATGGTGGTAGTTAATAAAATTACCAAGTATACACACTTTTGTGCTCTATCTCATCCTTTCAAAGCTAGTATAGTTGCTACTACATTTGTGGAAACAATTCAAAAGCTACATGGAAACCAAAAAAATATTGTAAGTGAGAGCGAACCCATTTTCACCAAAAAAATTTGGACATAATTATTTTCTTGTCTTCGTACTCAATTAGATCATAGCTCATCTTATCATCCTCAACTTAATGGGAAAACTGAGATAGTGACCAAATATTTGGAAAGATATCATTAATGCTTTGTATCCAATAAACACACACAATGTGTCAAGTGGTTATCTCTAGCAAAATTGTGGTATAATACTTACTTCAATACCGTAGAAAAAAGACCCCATTTATGGTGCTTTATGGATATCATCCACCATCCATTGCATCGTATCTAAGAGACAATTATAAGGTTGGAGCAATGGAATATCACATCGAGCATCAACAACAAGTTCTCCGAGTTTTAAAGGATAACATGACTATGGACAATAATTGAATGAAACAATAAGAAGATCAACGTCGCAGTGAAAGTAATTGAATGAAACAATAAGAAGATCAACATCGCAGTGAAAGAAGTTTTAACATGGGAAATCAGGTATTTTTAATGCTACATCCATAAAAACAAAGTGTCTCAAGAAAGATAATAAGGATAATAGATTATCATCCAAGTACTATGTCCCTTACAAGGTGTTGCAAAATTTTGGTAATATCGAATACAAATTGGAGTTTCCTGCATCTTCATGAGTACGCCTAGTTTTCCATGTTTAATGCTTGAACAAGGTTATAGGCCACAAGCTCCCAATTCAAACTATATTTCCAAAACTTGACAAGGAAGGAAAAATCATATTGGAGCCTAAAGAAATCATTAAAAAAATAATCTGAAAACTATGGAGTCGATCAATTTCAGAGGATATCATTAATTTGAATAACTTACCTTTTGAGGGTTCAACATGGAAGGATGAATATTTAGACAGTAGAATTTATAACTACTTAAGTGTTGAGGATGAAGCGGTTTTTAAGGAGAGGGGCATGTTGGGTCCCTATAATACTAGTGTAGCCCCCATATTGTTAATATTGTGCACCATAGAAGCCCACTATTGTTAATGTTTTTCCCTTACATTATTATTGTTATGTAGACCTTAATTATATTTGGACCGTTTAGACTCCTATATATACCAAGGAGATCTTGTCATTTGAATCATCCAAGAATTGTTCATTTATGAGATGTAAAGTGAGGTTTCCCTGTCGAAGTGGTTTATTATCAAGTCATTGATCTATCTTTTGTTATGTTTCTACATTATTTTGATATGGATAAATAACATTATGACTGATATCCATGACCTTGATTCCAACCTTGATAACCTCTCTTATATCCAATCATAGTTATTGTGAAGATAATTGTCAGTTATGGTTATGGTTCTATGATTTTTTTCTTACAATGCTTCTTGGATCCCATATAACTTCTAATGATATTTACCAAATAAACTCATTCTAAAACCAATATTCTACATAAACTACCATGGATATTCCATTGGATGGTTTGGTATAATAGATCTAATAAAAGTAGGTTGAACTCTATAATATGAGGACTAATTTCTTTAGATTCAAAATTGTTAATTATTTCTTTTTTTCTTATGCATGTAATAGATAAAATGCAAAAAATAGAGAAAAAGAAAATACAATCACAAACTAATCACAATGAACATGATATATGCTCTAGGAAATCCTTATAGAAGAAAACCCAATTAAAAGATAAGGCTACTTTGCTCTCTCTTTCTCTGGAATGAAAATATCACAAATACAAAGGAGAAGACATTGTCTATGAAGTCTTCTTAGAATTGAGGCTTGATATGGTGCTATAAAACACTAACTCCCTATATTATTCTCTCTCACTCCAAATTCCATTTTTCTATTATACTATGGAATAAGATACAATCAAAAGGAATAGAATCCCTACTACTCCTAGTGAAACCATTTTAGCATAACCTGATAGTGAAATAGGGATCAAATTTGACTCCTTCAAATCTCAACTAGAGCTACAAATTAAACCCTTTGAGAATATTCTTCCAAGTCCCCATGTGCTTATCCCATCCTCCATGAGTGTCGGGGGTTGAACTGGCATCCACTCATTCCATGGTGGTCAAACACAATAGGTTAACTCCTATGAGGTATAACTTTTTCATACAAACTTTTATTGTTGTGATTATTGCATTGTTGGAAATATATTTGAGTCTAGAACAATATCAGAGGCCTTGTACTTAAGTGGGAAATTTATACCCCAAAATTTGTCATTTAAGGCCTCAAAATGGACCTGGAAGGTTTTAAACCCTAATTCTCAAAATTGGGTCCTACTAATAAAATTGCTCCTACAAGTTGATTCCTCCAATTTTTCCACTCTAAAATTATCAAGGTGTATGACAAGTAATATAATGATCAAATTTGGATCATTTCCTACTAGGGGGGCTTTGTCAATATAGTTGACACTTTTGCTTAAGGTTTTATTTGGAGTTAGGTCAATGTACTTAACACTCCAACATAGTCTAGAAAAAGAAGGATAGGATGTGGAAGATGGAAGCAAGTTAGGGAGGAAAGGTGATTCATCGTAGTTGAGAGATTTTTGGAATTATTAGTGTAAACTTAGTACCTTTCTTAGTCCATTTAGTGTATTAAATGTGTGCTTGATGTGTTTATGATCATATTTTTGTGCAATGTTCAATTTTGCATTAAAAATTTTTGAAAAATAAATTATTGTTATTTTGTTAGTATAGATTATTGATTAATGCCTTACAAGACATATTGTATTGCATTAATTATTATGCAGATGCATGAATTTTGCATTAGATATGATGGTTGTTATTACTAGTGCACTTGCTATACATGTGCCAACTATACATGCATATATTTAGTGTGTACACTAATTTTATTACAATGTACTCTAGTTATTATAATATTATTATTTATGGTCAATGCATGATGATTGTAGTATAATTAAAGTTTAATTGATTATAAAATTACATCATTTAAATTATTGAATTTCATTCAAGAAAGTTGTTGTCTTCGATAAATAAAAATGCAATTTTCATTCGAAAGAAATTTAATTTTAGTAATATTTGATTTTCATGACCATAGCCAATTTATTTTCTTATTAATAAAGTAGATATCATGTTTAGGAAGAAATCAGGGGTAGGTGGAAGTGATTATTTTATTATGGTTAGCATTCTTAGGACCTTCTTAAGGAGGCTAATAATGTAGTAGTAGAGGAAGCATAAATGAGGACTTAAGGGAAAAGAGAAGGGTTGGATAATTTCAGGTGCAAAATATTGGGTTGAAGTGAATGAAAACTCTTATAACTAGAAAAATATGGATTGTTGTTGAAACCTAATCTTTGGGATTAGGTAAATCCATGTAAATATTTTAAATAGGAAAATAAAGAGAATTAGAAGGGAAGAGACATTGGGGGATGAAACCCAATAGTCTCCCTCTCCATCTATATATTCATGTTCCATCTTAATGCAAAATACAATTAAATTCTTGGAGTTACCTCCTATCCTAACATGGTATCAAAGCCAAGTCCCAAAATTATTTATTTTTGTTGTAACTCCTACCATTGTCTGCTATTATTCTCTATCCTCTACCTCTGCGTTCGTTTTTAGTTTCTATCTGCTCCTATTTTTCTACCACTCGTCGACATTCCTCTATCTAATTTGTTTGTTAAAAATGTTAGTCTACACCAAAATCTTTCCTTTTTAGACACCATGCAATTGCATTGTGTGATTGGGCATTGTTTATTCTGTGTAATTTGTTGTTGCTCTGAAGGATGAGATTGTTGCCCTGAAGGATGAGATTGTTGCCTATGTAATTTGTTTCTGCGCTAGAGAACGATATCCTTGCCTATGTAATATTTTTTTGGATTGAAGGATAATACCACTTATATGGTATGTATAATTCTCACTTTTTGAAGATTGTAATATTACTGTAAAACATGGAAAGTTGGATGTTGTCGTATGTTGTGTTTCTTGGGGCTGACATATCATGAGTTGGTATATGGGATGCATGATTCTTCATAAAATTCATTAAATTGACTTGGTGTATGCGAGTTGAGCCCTTTTTGAAATGATATGAAATATGTGCATTGAATTTTGTGCATATTTTTAAAATCGAATGGTTGAAATAGAACTCTATCGCAGCCATGTCATTGTTTTGTGTTGAAATTGTTTTTGAAGGGTTGCATTGGGTGATCAATGAATTAAAAAAGAAAGGACTCGATATATATTTTAAATACTGTGTATTATAATAAAAAAAGTTATATATATGGTGAGGTGTTGCAATATAATTGTGGTGCTTTATATTATGTGTTGTAAACCTATTTTAAAACACCCAAAATGATGCTCTCCATATTTGCATTGGCATTGACTAAGTGGGAAGAGCCCATTTAAATTATATGCTTTGGTTTTTTCATGAACGTATGAAGTATGTTGGTATTATATGGAGTATATGAATGATGAGTGTTGTATATATGATTCCTTTTTAAAAGAAGTCATGGTGTATAATAGATAAGAATCATATATATTTTCAAGGTCGTGGGCATGAATAGTTGGTATGTCACATGAGAGTAGGTTGAAATATGTTGAGTTCCTTGGTATGAAAGTATGATGCTATGTATGGTATGCCATATGAAATATAATATGATGGAGATATATTAATGTATTTTTGAATACATCGATTTGTTTTTGCAACTGTGCAAATGATTCTGGGGTCAAATCAAAACATATGATGCATTCACCCATATCCATTGCGAGAGTAGTTCTTACTAGAAAGGAGAATTATCTTGAGTGGTCCCGAAAGATAAATCACACCCTCATTTTTAATGATTTGTGGAAAGGGGTTTGTGAAGGAGACAATGCACCTAAAAATCTGACTTCAGATAAGGAGCTTTCCATTTGGGAAAACAAGAATAGCAAATCATATGCCTTGATTGCAGCGTTGGTAAATGAAGAGGTGAGTTGCCATATTTCTCCATTTTTAAATTATTTTGAAGACTTAAATAAGTTGAAGGAATTGTATGACTCGCACTTTGAACTTGAAGTTGTTCAATTCATTATCAAATTGTTCAGCCTTGAGTAGGAAAATGATGACCCTCTTGCCCTAGCATCAGAAGTAAGAGCGATTATTCATAACATAAAAAGAATTGGTGTTGAAATAGATATTCCTCTCATAGCCTATGTCAAGGGACTATATCCCACCTATTCACATTATCTTGATTCATTGCAAGCAAGTGACAACCTTAAGGAGATTACCTTTGACTCCCTTAAGAAGAAGTTTGCTAGGAGCGAGAAGGGATTTTGGAAGAAGAAAACTCATTACTCTACTAAATAATTGTATGCCTTGCACAAAAGAAGAAAAATCATGCACAAGACTCTTCTAGAGGAATAGGTGGTCGAAGAGGAAGAGGAAGGAGGAATTTTAGATGCAGGGGGGCATAAAATTCCAAGGAGAAAATTATGATTTTCATTGCATATGATGCAATAGAGATGGACATGATGCTTCCACTTGTAAGATGCCTTGGGACTGAATTGACCAGGAAAGAAATGAATGGAAAGGTTAAAAAAATAACAAAGGGAAAGGTAAAGCAGCTGAATATGCTCAGTATGTTGTGGCACATTGTAAGATTAGAGTAACTAAAGACTTATTCAATGATTCACTTACTTCATGGAAAGATGATTGGTTGCTTGATTTAGGAGAAACTTTCCACGTGATTTTTAGGAGATATTTATTTGAATAATTCACTGATAATTTTAATGGATAAGTATACTTTGCAGACAAATCGAAACTCAAACCATCATGGATTGGCACCATCAGGCTCAAATTGCTTGGCCTTCGAGACTTTCTTCTACATGAGGCTCTATAACTACAGAAGCTAAGGAGAAACTTGTTGTCTTTCATCCACATCCGCGAGCAAGGACAATCCATTCATATATTTTATGGCAAGGTTTAGGTCAGAAAAACATCAGAGCACTCACTTGCCATGGCAAGGATAGAAGAAGAAAGACTTCTGAAATTGCAAGGAATCTCTACTTATGCACAAAAATTCTCATATAGTTCTCACTATGATGAAGGTACATTTCCATCAAGTCTTTTAAGGCATGCTATATTTAGACACTTGAATTATGGCAACCTTCATTTGTTGAAGAAAAATGGTGTTATTGGTTTGCCTACTATTCCTAGGAAACTTAAGCAATGTGATTCTTGTACTCTAGGATAGCACAACAAATAGTCATTTCATAATTCTTTCCTTCTACAAATGGTAATAAATATATGATGACATTTATTGATGATTGCACCAGAATGTGTTGGGCTTATTTATTGAATAACAAATATGAATCTTTTGAAACATTCAATAACTTTCATGCATGGATTGAAAATGATGCACAATCTCATATTGTCGATATTCACAGTGACATTGGAAAAGAATAAATTCAAATGAATTTGAAAAATATCTTCACCAGCATGGGATCAAAAATCAAACAACTATGCCCTATAATCCCCAACAAAATTGTGTACCTGAAAGAATGAACAAGACAATCTTAAATATGGTATGTTCTATCATGTTTTTCAAGAATGTTAAACTGATGTTTTGGGCTGATACATTTCTATGTGTTGTGTATATAAAGAATAGGTGTCCATATAATGTTATCAAAAACATGACTCCCTATGAAATGTAGTATGGCCACATTCCTTCAGTGAGGCATCTTAGGATTTTTGGTTCCAACTGCTACGCCTTTGATACCTAAGGAACAGAGAAACAATCTCGGTGCAAGGAGTCACAAATGTAACTTCTTGGGGTACTCAAATACGTATAAATCATATTATCTCTATGATGAATTCAATAAGAAGTTTATAATATCTAGAGATGTGATATTTATTGAATCTTCCAAGGTTGACAATGTTGTTGAGCGATATCTTGATCACTTGGATAGATTCAGACATGAAAAATATTTTCAGGAGTTTGATAATGAGATTCCACACCTTGAAGAGGGGATTCCTATACCAGATCAATCTGTTGAATCTTATTCTAAATCACTATCTCCCCCGCATGAAGCTCCAACCACTAATGACACTTTGAATGATGTGATTGACAGAATTCAAAGACTAAATCAACCCCATCTTAGTATACTGAGAAACCTAGGCCATCTTAGAAAGGTCTTCCAAAATGGTTGATAAACACACTTGAAAGTGTTCTTCCTGATGAGGTTGGAAAGACAAGAACAAGAAGCTCAACTAGACATAATGGAGATGATGTAGATAATCTTGATTTAGTGGTTGACATGGATGTTTCTTATGATTGTGAACTGAAATTATCTAGAAATTTTGAACCAACTTCCTTCAAATAATTTGCTTTTCATGATGAATGGAAAGAAGCGATGTAGAAAGAATGTGATTCCTTGATAAAGAATGGCACATGTAATCTGGTTGATCCTTCGTTGGGAACCAAACCAATAGGATACAAATGGGTCTTTAAGAAGAAGTACAAAGTAGATGGCTCACTTGAAAATCATGAAGGAAATATTGTGACAAATTTTTTTTCATAGAAGGAAGGCATTGACTATGAGGATTATTTTTCCCCTGTAGCAAAATGGGCTACCATCCTAACACTATTTTCCTTAGCAGCATAGAATAGTTCAAAATTAGATCAAATGGAAATAAAAATTGCTTTCTTGAATGGAGATCTAAAAGAGAATGTTTTTATGTCCCAACCAGAAGGATTTATTGTGAAGGATTAGGAACATAAATTATGCAAGCTTGTAAAATCCTTGTATGGTCTCAAACAAGCACTGCGAGCCTGGTACGAGAAGTTAACTGAGCATCTTCTAAAACTCAACTTCAAACATTATGATCTTGATGATGCAACTTTGTTTGTCAAGTAAGTTGGAAAAACAGTTGTATACCTTATGGTGTATGTAGATGATCTTTTGATAACATGGAGCAATCAAAGCTACATTGCATCCATAAAGAAGGAATTGAGGAAAGGTTTTGAAATGACAAATTTGGGCTATGTTCACTACTATCTTGGTATTGAAGTAACTCAACATGTGAAGTTTATATTCCTCTCTCAAAAGAAGTACGTTGGAGATATTTTGAACACATTTTTCATGACTAAGTGTAATCCTTTAACTACTCCAATGGAACATAACTTAAAGCTCACATCCACTGAAGGAAATTAATTTGAGGATGCAACGAAGTATAGACAACTCGTAGTAAGTCTCAACTACTTGACTACTACCAGACTAGACATTTCATTTATTGTTGGAATCGTCTGCAGGTTTATCAAAAGTCCTTGTGAGGGTCATTGGTCTGTTGTAAAAAGAGTTCTAAAGTACTTGAAGGGAACTCAAGACTATGGAATTAAGTATACACAGATGGGTAACTTCAGCCACATTGCATACTTTGATTTAGACTTTGATGGAGATAAAGGAACTAGGGTATCTACTTCAGCTTATGTTATGAGCCTTGGATCAGGAGTTATCTCCTAAAGGTCATGAAAACATTCAGTTCTAGCATATTCCACAACTGAGGCAGAATATGTAGCAGCAGTTGAAGAAACAAAGGAAATTGTGTGGCTCAAGAAAATTATGAAATATTTGTAGGAGAAACAAGTGTGTTCAATTCCTCTCTTGATTGACAACACTTTTTCAATAAAGTTGGACAAGAACCCAAAGTTCCATGATCAAATTAAGCACATTAATACAAAATATCATCTGATCGGACATCATGTTGAAGTCAAGATATTCCACCTATGCCATTATTCCACAAATGATCAGATCGCAGACATATTCTCCAAAGCGTTTGGAAGAGAAAAGTTTGAAAGATTTAGAATGATGCTTGGACTCACCAACATCCCTTCAGATTAGGTGGGGAATTTTGACACCTAATCTTTGTGATTAGGTAAATCCATGTAAATATGAAAATAAAGAGAATTGGAAGACGAAGAGACATTCAAAGATGAAACCCAATAGTCTCCCTCTCCATCCATATATGCATGTTCCATATTAATGTAAAATACAATTCAAGAGTTACCTCCTGGTCTAACAATTGTGAGCTTTAAACTTCAAACTTTGCATTATGAAGAAACTATTTTGATTTTTGCATGCTAGTGGTTTATGTTGTTTTAGAGATTTAGAGAGTGGTTGGATAATTTTGGGAGAAAATCTAGGCTTGAAGTGAAGGAGGACTTTCGAAAGTGGAAAAATTGTGAAGTATGAACTTTAAACTTTGCATTATGAGAAAGGTATTGTGATTTTTACATATTGGTGGCTTGTGTTTTTCTAGAGCTTAAGGAACAAAGAGTTAGGAAACTCCAAAAGGTCTCCTAGAGATAGGGAGCTAGCGAAGCCATTTCTAGTTAGCTGGAAGGTAAATCTAGTTTTATAAATCATATTAGAGAGGAGCATATCTATAGGTAGTTGGACTAAATCAAACCAAATATACTAAGAGGTATTTTTCATTTTCATTTAAATTTCCATTAATTGTTAGATCCCATAGTAATTGTGTCACACTAGAAAACTATCTAGAAATGTTTAAATTCTCTTGAAATGAAATTTTTGTGCATTTTTATAGTGGTAGGAAAAAACAAGGATTTATTTAACAATATATTTCATTTCTCCCTGTAAAAATTTTATAAAAGGGAGAAAATTTTGAAATTCACAACACCCACTTGCACCCTTGAATAGAATGTCTACCTTTAGATTATAGAAATTTAATATTAGGTCTATAATCTTAACCCGTTATGAAGGGTCTTACATTAACTACGGTTTTCTTTGGATGAATATGGTTGACTTCATTGACAATGCTTCACTTTGATGATGTCATTAATCCTGTTTGGCTTTGCTAACTATAGTTGCTTATGATTAAACATGGTTGACTTTAGTTTACTTGGATGATTTAACTTAAGTTTTATTGAATTTTTGTTACCTATAGTATCATTGAGTTTCATTGTGGCTAAGTTTGGTTCACTAGTTTCCCCTTGGTGAAAACTATGGATCATGGTTAACTTTGCTACCTAGGTTGACTATGGTTGAACTTGTTAATTATGGTTGATAATTATTAACTTTTTTCACTGTGGTTTGATGAAATTGAGTATGGTTGAATTCAATTAATAAATTGGTTCACTATGGTTCAACATACAAGTCAACTTTTATAATATTTTATTGACTCTAGTTTCCATGATATAGTATGGTTGACTATGGTTGACTTTTATTACCTTTGGTTCACATGGTTGAATGTGGTTGGCCTAGAAAACTATTGTTGATTGTGTTTCACTTTGGGTGTCCTTTATTGATTATAGTTGGCATGGATGAATGTGGTTGACTTGGATGGTTATTTCTTATCTTTATTTAATGTAGTTGACTTTGTTGACTATTGTTGATTATGGTTAATTATGCTTAACTATGATTGATTTATATGACTAAGGTATATTTTCATTTTTTTTATTCATGTTGGTTTCTTATTGTTGACTTGGCTACACCAAATTGAGTTTGATTATGGTTAACTTGGGTGCATATGGTTGACTGTAATTGACTATGGTTGAGTTGGATGATTATGGTAGGCCTTGGTTCACTATGATTGACTTTAATTTTAGTTGCCTATGGTTGATTATGGTTGTGTTGACTAGCAGACTATGTCCTCCTATTTGCAACACGTGAGTATTGGCCCAATCAGGGACCTAATTAGACCCCTATTCATTTGGTTTGGTTGTATAATCTTTGGAACAATGGCTCAGTTTCCATTCTACTCTAAAACTAAAGAAATGATAAAATTAAAACTAAATTAGGGAAAATATATGGCACAGACTAATATTTACAATTAACTATAAATAAATATACAAATTGTTGTGTGTGTGTGTGTGCAAATAGACAAGGGGGTGGGGAATCACCCAAACATAGTATTTGGATAAATACTATGGATGTTTCACCCTAATTGAAATGTGGGTATAGTTAGCCACTTAAAATGATTTTTTGGGCTCTGTTTTAAAGAGATTATGAAAAGTTGAATTTTATTTTAATATTGTAATATATTGTTTGCATGCAATTTACATAATTTAAATAACATAAATTAAATCTATCTCATAAGCGAGAGAAACCCATTCGACTAAGTCTTTAATATCATAAATTAATGTCAATAAATAAAAGATAGATAGCATATTTGAAATAATAAACAATTTTGACAATAAAATGTATTGAATCATTTCAAAAGAAATAATTACAAGCACATATTCCTATTCTGCAGAAATTGATATATGAATGAGTAAAGAAGACAAACACCAACAATTTCTATTAATTAATTAAATATATCGCAAGATATTAGGCTCGTGACTCCACAAACACATCAAATTTTGAAATGGTCTTCAAAAGCTTGAATATCAAAATATTGATTACAAAATCAAGGTCTTAAGTTTCAACAATTTCCAACCCTTACACCAATGCAAAGGGTTGTATAAATATGAAAACAAAATAAAATAACACTTGCATTTTTCTAAAGATAAAACATATTAAAGATTTTCTTCAATAAGAATGGCAACATGAACACAAATTCTATCAGTACATAGCAACTTTTCCTATAATTGGGTAGGTCATTTTAGTCTTCTTCATGGATTTTAGAGGATGGAGATGAGTCAACTCGCGTATTTTTGGATCATTTGTTTGGATGTATCCAAAAAATTCCAAATATCTTTCAAAAATGTGTTGAAAATGAATTGGTATCAAATTGTCAATATTAAATTGACACCTAGAAAACAAATTCTCAATATACCTCTTTTTGCGATTATATTTTTTTAAGCACTTAGATATCAATTTCATTTGTTCAAAAGGAATCTGCAAAAATTTTTGAAAAATTTGTGCATCCCATGTACCAATTTCTTTAATTTTATTTTCATTTGATGATATTTTATCTTTAAATTCTTATTGATTAGTGTTAATGGCACTCCTTCCCTAAGAGATTTAGGTTGAGGTTTATCAAACTCCTCTGTAATATCCAATCCTGAATCCCAAAAAGAATCATAAAGCTTAAACGCATCTTCAACCCATTATTTAATTTCCTTGTAGTATGAATATCGCTGGTTTAATAAGGAAATCATTAGCTTTTTATCCTTCTTAGAGAATTTTACAATATTCTCAGGACTTAACTATTTTTCCCAATCAGTAATATAACCTAATTTGTTATCTATCATCTTCTCTTTTTCCATTATTAATTTGATTCCGATAGTAAGGGACAATAACTCTAGGGAGCTCTGGAACCCACCTAACAAGGGCTAGGTTTATCTGCAGTAATTTTCTGATGCACTCGCCCTCTCATTTTCAATCAAGCCCATCTCCCCCTCATGTCGTACCTACCTGACGATGTTCATCACCTGTCGTTCCCCATTCACGATTTTGTTTTATACCTTCCCATGACTCTTTCATGCCCTCATTAACTCCCCCATCCTGCTCTTGGTCACTACAGTGACGGGGGTTTTTATATTTTACAGCGGCAGCTAGCGCGTAACTCTCAGAGTAGTTATGTAAATGAACATTACAGATTATTTGGAAGACCCGTTAGAGGGTGTCTCCATCTTGACAACCCCCCAAGCGAACATGGAAGGCCTGCTCCCTTTATACAGTGAACTATCAGATACTATCGCGACTTTTCCCTTGATCTCGAGCCCCTCATGCTTGGTCATAACCCTACTATAGGCCACCCCCTCCTTGATGACATTCTCTACTCCGCCCCCGCCCCTATCCTCCCTACATTTTTTGGCCCATTGCATAGGCCCTAACCTAGCCACTTGTTCCTTGGGCTATTCACCCTTCCCTCCATCCGCAGGATCTCATATCCCCTCATATACTCCCCCCAATGAACCCTCAGTCACGACACAAGGGACTCCTATTGCGCCACCTCTATCTTCTCCCATCTCCAATAGTTTCACAGGCATACCACCTCTCTCAGATTCTTTCCGCTCTGGGTCATGTATGAACCCTGAAAACGCTAAACCTAACCCTCCTACAAGCGGATCCCAGCAGGACACCTCCAACGCAGGCCACAAACCGAGAAAAAACTAAAAGTGTTTTAAATTCAAGGCTCAAGATGTCATAATATGCTTGGGTGAGGATATTCAATTGGGAGAAACAATGGATACATTTCATCGAGTCTTGGTTGGTAGGGTTTGGGGAAGAAACTACACTGTGGATCGGCTAAAGCAATGGATGATAAAATTTTGGGGACAACATTTGGCTGAGCTACCTTTCATCCAAACCTTTGCCAGAGGGTGGTTTGTATTGCGTTTCATTAAAGCCAAGCATGTGAATTGGGTCCTATCCACATTCTGGCACATTGAATAGGCCCCCATTCTCCTGCGTCGATGGAACCCTCTCTTCGACCCTGAGAGGGAGCATCTCGAAGCTGGGCCACTATGGGTCCATATACCAAGCTTACCTCTTCACTTCTGGTCTGAAGACATCTTCTGGTGCATTGGTAACTCTCTGGGCACTTATCTGGAGCATGATAAATGGTACCTCTCCACTGGCATCATGGCATACGCGAATGTTTTGGTTCACCTAGATACTCGGGACGGTCTACAAGAACACATCACACTACAATGGAGAAATTTCTCCCAGTTGCAAATTCTTGATTACTATGGGGTTCCTTTTTGGTGTAGGCGGTGCCATAAGGTGGGTCACCTATTCAGGGACTGCCCCCCGAATGGAAAGGCAAGAACAAGGGCAAATGGAAACACTATACCTACAAAGGAACCTTAAGCACCTGTGAATCAACCCTCTTTTGAATCTACAGCAACTCACACCGTCCCTGAAGCAGCTATGGATGCTCTAGCCAAGGAGGCTTCGAAGTGTGGCAAAGCACCATATCGGCCTCCCTCTCCTCCTCTGACTAGGGCAAGGGCGGCTGTAGAGGCTGCGCTATCTTTAGGTATGTTCGCCTCTAAGCCCTTCTCTATACATCTCTCTACTTCGTTTGATAGAATGTCATTATCTTCAGTTAATAATCAGGCCTCTGCCTTCATACCACAGTCCCCCATTACCTTTTCATGCTCCCTACACCCCTCCCCTCCCACCTACTCTTGCACCCCGCCATCCTTCCTGGAGGTGGCCCCTTCCAAATCTTCTGACTCTAAGCATGGGCCTTTATCTCCTAGATACCTGCTTTGATCCCAGGCGTAATCACAGGCCCTTTACTCCATAAGCATTGGACTAGATACTCCCCCCATCGCCTGAAGCCACCTCGAGGCTGACCTTACTCCCTATCCAAAACCAAGTTGCAAGTCAGGGAGGAGATAGCTTCTGGGATACGACACACTACCAATAGGGTACTTAGAGCATTGAACACCTTGGACACTCCACCCCCCCCCCACCATGAAGTTGTTTTCTTTTAACTGCTAAAGGCTAACTAGCCCTAAACAAAAACTAGATTTTCGTAGACTTCTTAGCACTAAACTGGTTGATGTCATTTTCCTTCAAGAAACTCTAGGCCTAGCTGAAGCCATCACCCTCCTCCTAGAATCCATGCTTCCTGGTTGGTCTTTTCAAGCCCTTGATGTCAATGGATGCTCGGGAGGCATATATCTGGGAATAAACTCTTGAACCATAAAACTCTGTAACATATGGGGAGGCATAGGATACATTGGGGCGGACGTATTCTCATTTGAACTAGGCACATACATTAGACTTATCAATGTGTATGGGCCTTGCCAACACCCTGCAGATTTCTGGGAACATTTACTAAACACTAATCTCCTGCAAAAGGACAACATAATCCTTGGGGGGATTTAAATTTCTCTATTGAATTCTTGGAATCATGAGGACATCATGCCCATATTGACCCCATATCTGCTTACTTTGAGAATATCCTACAAAATCACAGTCTTATTGATATCCCGTCAACAAAAATACAACCTACATGGAGGAATAAAATAATTGAAGAGGATATCCTCACTAGAAGGCTTGATCGTTTTCTCATCAAGGAGCAACTACTAAGTATGGGATGTAACTACCAGCAATGGGTGGGAGCAGGGGGTATGTCATACCATCTTCCGATATACCTTGAAATAAGAGGAGGTGATAATAAACCAAAAGCTCCTTTCAAATTCAACTCCGCCTGGTTAAAGTGTGCAGCCTATACCTAAATGGTAACTAAATATTGGAAGATCCACCCACCTATCGTTGGTGGGAATATAGTTGAAGGCTTTTCACTCAACCTAAAGGAGATGAAGAGATTATCTAAAATCTGGGCACACAATAAGAGCGAATAGGATGACCAAACCCTAAGGGATATTAAAGCAAAGATAGTTGCCTTCGAAAATGAACAAGGGGTGTTTTCACCTCAAATGAACAAAAGGAAAAGCTCACATCCCTAGTAACTAAGAGAAGAAAATTTTTAAAGGACCGAGCAGAAACCTGGAGGCTGAGAAGTAGAGCAATATGGCTACTAGAGGGAGACAATAATAAGAATTTTTTTCACAAATTTGGTAATGGACGCAAAGCCATCAACTCCATATGGCAACTAATAAATGACCAGGGAAACATTGTGAACACCTTCCCACAATTAGCATCCCTAGCCACATCCCACTTCAAGAAAATCTACAAGGCACCTCCCAATGCCACCCTTTTTGAAGTCATTCGAGTAGCACAACTATTTCCTTGGTTTGTGGATCAGGAGACCGTCGTGGAACTAAACAGGGAGGTCGCAATGGGGGACCTTGAAGCTACTTTAAAATGGTTCAAGAGCAACAAGATTCCAGGACTAGATGGTTGGTCGGTGGAGTTCTACATGAATTTTTTTGACACTTTTGTAGAAGATCTTCTAAAAGTCATTCAATATTGTCAAATCAATGGAAATATGTATGAGGCTTTTGATACCACCTTCATCACCCTCATCCCCAAATCAGACAACCCTGTCTCCTATGATGACTTCCATCTCATCTTCCTTTGCAACTGCATATACAAAATCATAGCCAATCGTCTTCGTCCCATCCTATCCACCCACATATCTTCTGAGAAATTTACCTTTCTACAAGATCGACAAATCCACAAGGTTGTTGGAACTACACAAGAAGTAGTGCACTCTATTCATATGAAGAAGATGAAAGGTATGATCTTAAAGGTAGATCTCTCAAAAGCATTTGATAGAATAAGCTGGTTGTTCATCAGAATGCTCCTAAATCATCTAGGTTTCCCTTATGAGTTTATAAAATGGATTATGTGTTGTCTAACAAATATATCTTTCAATGTCCTTGTCAATGGGGCATCATCGGCCTTCTTTCACTTTGAAAGAGGCCTCAGGTAGGGTTGCCCTCTATCCCCATTGTTATTTTTACTCATCATGGAAGGGCTCAGTAGACTTATAAAAGAGGAACATAGCAGGGGAAGGCTCAAAGGAATCAAAATCACTGACAGATGCATTCTTACTCATCTAATTTTTGTGGATGATGTGTTGATTTTCCTCAATGGTGGCATTGGGGAACTGACTATATTGTAGAACACGTTCTCTTTATTTGAAATAGCTATAGGTATGGTCATTAATAACACCAAATCCACCGTTACAACCATTGAATGCTCTCCCCATGAGATTCAATATGCACTTCATAGATTCTTTTTTACCCTTCTACAGATGGAGGATGGCCTTAGATATCTGGAATACAGGCTAAAGCCCCATGGATACAAGGTAGCCGACTAGACTTGGTTAATTTCTAAGATGGAAAGGAGGCTCAAGATTTGGTACCACAAGTACCTATCTAGAGAAAGGAGACTAGTACTCATCAAAGTTATTCTTGAAGCCACTCTAGTATATTGGATTTCTCTGGAATGGATACCCAGAGGTATCCTTTCCAGGATACAAAATCTTTGTTGCAAGTGCCTCTGGCAAGGAAATCAGTCAAGGAGAATATTTTCCTGGGAAAAATGGGAGGTTCTTACTCTCCTAAAGAAATGGGGATAGTGGAGCATTAAGAAGCTGGGAGACTTCTCCTCTGCACTAGCAGCCAAGCTTGGCTAGAAATTAATCACTTTAAATAGATTGTGGACTATGGTGGCCTCTTCAAAATACATAGCCCCACTAAACCTGATGGATTGGTTCTGACAGACACACTAGAAAAAAACAGGGATATCAGTCATCTGGAAAGTTGTGCTAAACTCGATGTCCATTATCCAAGGGGGACTCACCTGGAGAATACAATCTAGCACATCCAGGCACTTAGGTGTAGACCCTTGGGTCGATTGTGGTAACGCTGACAGGCTACCTGATGAGCTTAAGCTACACCTTAATAATACGATTATCGCCCATATCAGTCACATCGTGGACATGGAACGCACCACCATTTTACAACAAGCCTGGAAAATCGTACGCAATCTGCACATCCCTTAGCACTAGCAACAACATTGAGCAGAATACACAGCGGCCTTAACTGAATCTCATATCAAAATTGTCAAAGGGGAGGACGAGATAATCTAGGCGCATGCAAAAAATGGGAGATACTCCCCTAAGGAGGGATATCTCGTCTTAGCTGATATTCATAGACCACAAGCTCTTGAACGCTAGTGTAAAAACATGTGGAAACTAAAAGCGCCTCCTAGGACCCGATTATTCATTTGGACAATTCTAAAAAATAAGATTCCTACAGTTGACAATTTAATCAAACGAGCATAGTATGGACCTTTCTAGTGTTATTTGTACAAGAACAGCACTGAAGATTCAGACCATCTTTTCCTTGCCCACCTGGTCGCAAAGGATCTTTGGAACTCTATCCTATTGGCCATACCCACCCAGTGCAGTTGGTAGGGCTTGACAGTAAAGGATGCTTGGTCCACAAGGTGGACTTATGCTACACTAAAAAAGGCTAGGAACTTTCCTCTCCTCATCTACTGGGAAATTTGGATAGCCCACATTAGATACATCTACAAGACATTGCTCCTCATTGTCCCTCCATCACTGCTTTCCTTCTGACAGACTATCACACCATACCTGAAGAAGAGGAAAACTCTACACCCAGGCACATTGTTCCTGAAAACATCAATTACTCTCAACCATTGGCATACTTCGATGGTTCAGCACAAGAAGATGTCTATGGGGGCAGCGCCATTCTATACCTATCTGAATCCCATCATTTCCATATGCAAATGGGCCTGGGGAGGGGCACAAACAATTTTGTTGAACTGATTATAGCTAAATACCTCATTCAATTTTCTTTGGAAAAACACTGCAGGAATATCCAAATGCTTGGGGACTCAAAAATTGTTTGCAACTGGATAAACAAATCTTCTAATTGTTATGCTTATACTCTGAGACCTGTACTGGATGACACTCATTGACTCATCACACATTTTGATTCATTTTTTTGTCATCATATTTACAGGGAATGCAACTCATCTGCTGATCTATTATCCAAGGAAGCTGCGTGCAGGCCTCTCGACACATGGTTGATCCGGGAGCAGAGGGATTGTGCACACTACTAGTATTACCATCGACCTTTCATGGACATTACAGACTAAAAATGGCTTAGCTAGATCCTATTTTTTTTATGTAAATAATATTATTCTCTTTTAAATTATCATATGTACACAAATGGCAGTCACATATACTCTCTGTGTAGAGTTTTTTGTTAAGCTATAATTTGAACAATTACTGAAGTACAGTGCCTCCCTGCGTGGAGTGCACTGCGATATTTTTGTTAATTTCTTACTTGATAGGCACTCTGCCTCACATACAGCATATGCGCTTCGCATCTACAATATGTAATTTTCCTTAACTAATGAAAATTATGATTTTTCCAAGGGGAAAAAAGGGACAATAACTCTAGGAAAAATCTATAGATTTTATACATCTACTTGAAAATTTTAGTTAAACCTTCTTCAACTATTGATTTACCTGTAAGGCCTATTCTTTCATAAAATTATAACTTGCAACAATTTCTTGACTTTGCCTTAATTATTGCAGCAAGGATTCAGATTCTTTCTTAAAGATTGAAATTTGGTTTTCTTGTGATGTCTTCAAATCTTTAATTTATTGAATATGTTGATTAGTTAAAATGACCAATTTTATTTTCGATAATTGTTTTTTATTTGAATTACTCAGATTATACGTTTCCTCATATGTTGAATAGTTAAATAAAAACCTCCGCTAAGCACTATAGAATGTCTTTTCCATTGTTCTTCATTAGAAAATATGTTATTTTCTAGTTGTGCTTCAAATTCTTTTATCTTATTCAAAATTCTTACATATTCTTCAAATATATTATCAACTATATGTTGTGCGTACTTCATGAAAGATCTAAGGAACCAAGTTGACTCTTTAACTTTATCTTTGTGGTCACCCGAGGCTTTCTAACAATTTTGTAATAGTTTCAATAGATTCATGCTTCCCCTTTCTAGTTCTCTTAACCATTAATCTTGATGACTTGGAAGCTCTAACGCACCTGCATCATACTCTCAAGGTAGAAAAATTTCATGGCCTCCTGGTCATGTGTCATCAATTTCTGAATCCTTCAAGATCCCAAACCTTGTGATGTAGTTGTACTTTCATATTTTCATGTTGTTGTTCTACTGTTAATGTTTCCTTCACTTCTCAAGGCTTCCAAACTCAATGTTGTTCTCATCCACTTTCCTTGTTGATGCCAAGTTGCTCAGTTAGTTGTAATTTTTTGTTGGATTTCCTTCTCCTCTTGTTTCACTTTCTAATCATCCTCTTCATCAGTATATATAAGCTATTAATTCCCTCACCCAAGTTTGTCCCTAACTGTTGAAACCTGCTATCACCTCTTGCATGTTGTTGTAAATCTTTGCTGTGCATAAGAGTTTCAAGACTCTTTCCATACTCGAAATTATACACATGCTTTTACTTCATCATTTTTTTCTTATGCCTTGCAAATTTCTCTTCATTATTGTCTTCCAAAACAATTCCCTCTTCTTCCATGTTCAAGTTTACAAGTTGAATATGCACTGTCTAATTTATTAATTACTCCTCAAGAAATTTTGACTCTTCACACAAATCAATAAAATTACCTTGAACTAAATTTGTAAAATCGTCACTTATGTTATTTTTTGACCATTCCTCCAAAAAAAAAATCTTCTTCCTTGAATTCCACATCTCTTTCCTTTGTCATAAAAATTTCTTCCACAATTCCATTAATTGGAATTTCCTCGGTATTTCCTTCATTGGGAAACTGTCCATGATCTACATTTGCATAAATTGCATTCACAAGCATTTCATTAGCTTTAAAATCATGAGATCCTTGGATCTCATCAACTCTTTCATATTCATCTTCACCTAGAATTGGTCCTTATTATAGTTCACAAATGAAAACCTCCATCTCTTCTAACTTGTGTTCTTCCTCCCTTTGTTGATTGCTCAACCTGTGCTTCAGCTTCACCTGCAACTTGTGTCATTTCACTTTCTTTCGTAGCACCCATCTTCATTTATGATATTTATCTTCTTGTTGTAGTAACTCCATAAGCACGTTCAATTGTGCCTTCATCTCATTCATCTCTTTCTCAAATTCCTCGTCCCTCATCTTCTTCATTCCAGTTTCTTTGGAATTCTCTTTCATCTCCTTGTTGATTCTCCCTGAACCCTTGGCATGACTATCAATAGCCATTTTCACGTATTTATTTCATGAACTCTCCTTGTCCACTTCTCAACTGCAATTTATCCAACACCTCACCAGGCTATCTCCTCTAAACTTTGCCAATGGTTCACTTCACTTGAACCTTCTTTCTGAGCACTCCTTGCTCTCTTGGTTGTTGCACTTACTAAGAAATCCCGGATGTCCTCTTCCTATTCAGAAAATTTAATTTGTTGCTAGGGTTCTGTCACAAATTTCTTCATCTGAGAGCTTTATATACTCCTTCTCCCTTTGTCATAACTTTAATGTTGTAATGGTTTCTACCTACACATTAATTAATTGTCGATAAAAAAACACAGGACCAATAAGTTGTTAGATCTCAATAGATATTCTCTTCCATCCTTTGCATAAGCTTTTGTGTTCTATGTTCTTGCAAAAAACATTCACACTCAAATTTGTGTTTCCCAGAGAACATATCCTTGCTCTAATAACACTTGATGCAGGAAAAATTGGCATTCCCCGATAAGTTCACTTTCACAAACATATGCTCAGAGGCATTCATTCTCTCTATTCATTCTCTATAGCTCGATTTTACATTCATTTGGCCATTAGTTTTCCCCTCATGCTTACAATGATTAAATACAAAGTTACAATAAAATTAAATTTTATTAAATCCATAAATCACTCCACGATTTATTCCCTAAAGCTCTCATGATATATTCACTAAATCTATCATGATTTATTCACTAAAGCTATCATGATTTATTCACTAAATCTCTCATGATTTATTCCATAAATCTATCATTCTTTTCAAGGCAACTTTGCTTTTGCTTTATGGAAAAAAATATCTCTTATCCATATCTTTTCTAAAACTATTCTATAATAATTAAAAGAAACTAAGAATATTTACAATTAAGGAATTAGAATTCCTTTACACTATTGAAACCCCTTTTGTAGCTTTTCTTAAAAAATATTGATGGCTTGGAAGCTCTAATGCTCTTGCATCAAGAAGTCAAGGCTCTCACAAAACTCCTAAGCCTCCGCTCTAAGCCAAAGCCTAGCCAAAAACTTAGCTCCAAATCCCTTTACATGAGTTATGAGGGTCTATTTATAACAATAAGGGGTGATTCTTCCACTCCCCTTTGTGAATGTTGGACTTCCCTCATGACTCTTCAACTTCTTTACAAAATAATGTATTACATTACATCCTAACTCTTCACATTTCAATATTGACACTTGGAATTACACTTACAAATTAATTACAAATAATATTACAATACACTCATACCCATATAAGACAAAATATGGTATAGCCAACTAGACAACCTAACAAGAAAAAATACTAACATGCTTGAGTTTGGGGAAACTCAAGCTCAACAACTTCCACTTGATGTTTCTCAGTCACGTATCAGTGTCAAGCTTGGTACTGTGCGATGACATCGTCGAACTGTATGATGGTGTCTGGATGGAAGTGGACTCTAGCCTCCATGGCATCTGGGTACAATGATTTGGAACCTATTTGAACTTCCTTCTAGAGCATGAGAAACATTGTTCTTACTTGGACAGGATGACTGATGCAGTACTGCATGTTCTATTTGTTCACCTCTAAATCTTCCTTGGTGCCAATCTGTCTAAGTTGGTCCAAGTATTCTTCTATCTCCTTCCTAACTTGGTAATTCCTAGTTTTAGCTTGAGTGAGAGAGCTAACTGATGGGATCCTATGGGACTTCACCAAGAAATCTAGACCATTGTATAATCATGCATATGAGTCCTGAATGTTACCAATGAATGAGGAAATTTTTTTGTTGTTTTGGATCAACATCCATACTCTTTTTTTCTCCAACTCTACCTATTGCTTCATTTTCTTGCCCAAGTCAAGTGGTGCCCCTTTGTATTGCATTGACCATTCATGCATGGAAATGATGGAAGTTTGTACATTCCTGAGAGTTTTGACAAAATATTTACACTTTTGTTGCAATCCATGCATGTGGATAACTACCTTATGCATGATAACAAGCTCGTCATAGAGATTTTTCATGGTCTCTATAGGTGTCGATACTTCGCCAAGTATCACTACCTTCATTTCCTCCATATGGACCTGTGTGGAAGCTATGTTTTGAGTTGTAGCACAAATTTTTTCAATCTATTGCCTGGAAGCCTACAATTTCTTTTCCAATTCCTTATTCTCAGTTGTCAAAAACTTACTATTCTACTTTGTTGCACCTATCAAGGCCAAGTTGGTTGTGTCAATGACATTGGGATTCCTCTTGGTGTTGGCCATAATCACCCTTTCTCTCATAAAAGCAGGAGATGTGATATCATCTGGAAAATTCTTCTTATGCACTTGTACAAACTTCTTTTGATTTGATCATACAACATATTGTACATGTCCATAACCAGATCATCATCAAGAGGAACAACTTCCCTTCCTTGCCTGGAGCTGACTCTGTTGTTGAAGGTGGTGGAGACTTAATGGTGACCTGTTGTGTGTTAGGTGATTGTTGGATTATAGGGGCTTGACCCAAGTTCGGAAGAGTTATTTAGCCCAACAAATCCCGTAGCTACCGGCCCTTTTGGCTTCAGCCTGTGGAGTGCAGACTGAGGTCTCACCCGAGGTAGCAGGGGAGGGTGTTGGAACCAGGTTTTATGCACCCTTCGGATGTCTTGATGTGGTTGGGAGGTTTCACACACCATTCCATGGCTTCGCGCCACTCTGCTTCACACAGATCCAGTCCCATAATACTCCTTAATACTTATTAATGCGTTGTTTATATATTCAATCTACTGTTTATGGTATTTAGCAAACATTTATTAGAATTAACCAATTTTCGCACTTAGACTAGATACATATTCACATATATTCATAACATAAGCATACATGCATAGATCAAATAGTTATATTAACCATACATTAGCCAGATCCGTAATAATTTATATTTAACACAGAATTTCAAAATCAACTTATCCTTATTCAATTTCTTCACTAATACCTCTAGATCTATCCTGTGCACTCAGCTGCAAGGTTCCGCTCACACAGCTGTGGACTCTTCCAGGCCTCTATGCACATAGTTTCAGAGCCTCTATCTACTACCCAATACCCTCGACTCGGACTTACAGACGCTTCAAGGCTTTTCTTCTCAAAAACCCATTACATATCAGATCCAAGATTACATACCAAAAAGGTACCTTCTACCTATAGAGCCTTGCTTTATTTATACCTTCCTATAGTCCATGGACCGTCTTACTTTCTACTATTCTATATTATTCCTTGGGTTAACAACCCTTTGACTCAACTTATTTACAACTTGCACTTTGCTCACATCGCGGAGTCTTTACCATATCTTTCCCAAAATTTCAGAATTTGAACCCCAAAATGGTTACACAGGCCCTCTACTACCCAATAGTCCCCCAAAACAATGATCGGGACTCATCCCGAGTCACTCGGATGGCGTGTGTTGGGTATGGAGCCTGATTATCTTCTGTATTCAAAGGTTTTAGCTGGATGTATACCCTAGGAAGATTGTACACCCCTCCACGCAGGGGGGTGCAAGGGGGCTTGTCCCCCCCACGGGGGTCTAAGGGGGCTAATCCCCCCAACTGGGGAGTTTGGGGGCCAGTGGTCCCCCAGCGAGGGTTCGATGTAAAATTGCCTTGTAAAAGTCTAGTAATTTCTAGTCAATCTGGGCCATTCATTAGGCAGATGATCTGACAATGGAAGTTATGTTTAGCTTAGGGCTTTTTTGCCCTAGAAGACAACCCCTCACTGTATATGAGGGAATTGTATTGCGTCTATGTACATCTGTATTCTGAGTGAGGAAGAGAGAGGAGAATAAGAGAGAAGAGTTTGTTACAGTGGATCTACTGTAGGTTCTATCTCTTCAGTTTGTTGGATAATATAATAAAATAAGGATTGGCTGTTTCTCCGTGGATATAGCACAAATTGGGTGAACCACATATATCTCTGTCTCTCTTGGTTTATGCATTTTATTTGTTTATATTTCTGCAATATATTATGTGTTCCATTGTTCTGTAATATATAATTTTCTAACAACTAGTATTAGAGCTGAAGGTCTATTTGGTTGATAAACTTGCAAGAGAGAAGGGTTCCTGGTTCGAGTGGGAGCCATGGTGGAAGATGGTAGGTTTAGGGTCAAAAAATTCAATGGCCAAAACTACCAGCTGTGGAAGATGCAGATGGAAGATTACCTGTATCAGAGAGATATGTACCTACCATTGAGCGGAAAGACAAAGAAGTCGATGAGTATGACAGACACGGAATGGGATATTCTTGAAAAAGGCACTTGGAACAATACGGTTGTGCCTAGCGGTGTCGGTAGCATTTAATATTTCAAAGGAAACAAAAACAGAGGGTTTAATGTCAGCATTGGCTAAACTATATGAAAAACCATCAACCTCAAATAAGGTATTTCTTATGAATTATTTATTTAATATGAATATGTCAGAAGGTGGATCTGTTGTAGACCATTTAAATGATTTTAATACAGTTACAAGTTAGTTCAGTTCTGTAGGGTTAAATTTTGATTATGAAGTTAGGGATCTGTTATTTTTGTGCTCATTGCCAGAAAGTTGGAATGGTTTAGTTATGGCCATTAGTAACTCTATCTCTGGGTCTAGTACTTTAAAGTTTTATGATGTTGTCGGTGCAATCCTTAGTGAGGAAATGCGACGGAAAAGCTCTGGTGAGACATCAGGTAATGCTTTGACTGCAGAGACTAGGGGAAGAAAAATGGAAATAACAAAGAGCTCTAGATATCACAGTAATTCAAGAAAAAGCAAATCCAAGTCTAGATCAGGGATAGTGTGTTGGAAATGTGGGAAGAAAGGACACCTGAAGAAAGATTGCAAGTCTCAGAAGGGAAAAAGAAGGAGATGCACGGAAAGAAACTAATCATAAAGCGAATGTAACAGGTGATGTGTTGCAAGATGCTTTGATTCTTTCATTAGAAAATATTATTGAAGCCTGGGTGGTAGATTCAGGGGCCTCATTCCATGCCACACCTGATAAGAAACATTTTCATGATTATGTTCAAGGATATTTTGGACAGGTTCGATTGGGTGATGATAAACCCTGTAAAATCATTAGAATGGGTACAATTTTCATAAAACAATAGAATGGAAATCAATGGTTATTGAAGGAGGTAAGGCATGTTCCAGATCTGAAGAAAAATTTGATTTCAACAGGGAAATTGGGAGGTGAAGGTTGCGTAACTACTTTCACAGATAAAACCTGGAAGGCCACTAAAGGATCCTTGGTAATAGCGAAAGGAGAAAATGTTGGTACATTGTACTTGTGCAATGGTATTTCTAATTCTAATAATGCTTTAACCTCTACAGGAGAAGATACGGCATTGTGGCATCATAGGCTCAGGCACATGAGTGAGACGGGGATGCAGATTCTTCACTCAAGAAATTTGTTGCCAGGTTTGAAGCATGTTGATTTAAAATTCTGTGAGAATTGTGTTTATGGAAAACAGAAGAGAGCCAGATTCCTTAGAGTTGGGAAAGATAAGAAAATCGAAAATTAGATCTTGTGCATACAAATGTATGGGGACCTGCTCAGGTATCATCTCTTGGTGGCTCGCATTATTATGTTACTTTTATTGATGATGCAACCAAAAAAACCTGGATTTATTATATTCGAAATAAATCTGATGTATTTGATACTTTCAAGAAATGGAAAGCTTTGGTTGAAAATGAGACAGGAAAAAGGTTGAAGTGTCTCATATCAGATAATGGAGGTGAATATTGCAGCGAAGAGTTTGATAGGTACTATTCATAGAATGGAATTTGTAGAGAGAATATAGTTCCAGGAACACCACAAGAAAATGGTGTGTCAAAAAGGATGAACATGACAATCATGGAGCATGCAAGGTGCATGAGATTGCATGCAGGATTGCCTTTACAATTTTGGGCAGATACTGTAGATACTGTTGTTTATCTAATAAACAGAGGGCCTTTAAGTTCCTTGGATGGTGGTATTCCAGAGGAGGCATGGACAAGTAAAAAGGTAAACTACTCTTTTTTAAAGACTTTTGGTTGTGAAGGCTTTGTCCACATTAACAAAGAAAATAGAACACATATTGAGGCAAAATCAAAGAAAAGTACCTTTATTGGATATGGTGTTAATGATTTTGGTTATCGCTTATATGATTATGAAAATGACAAAATCATTAGGAGAAAAGATGTAATATTCAATGAAAAGGTCTTATATAAGAATCAGTTGTAGGAAAAGAAACAGGAAAAAGAAAACAAAGAATACACAGTGCTTGACGATATCATAGGAAAAGTGATCGTGCCTAAAAGTCATAATGATCAACAGTTAGAACAACAACCACAATAGCAACAAGCACCTCAAACACCTGAAAGTGGTGTTAGAAGATCTACCAAGATAAGTAGACCCCCTGAATGATACTCTCCTTCATTATATTATGTATTGTTGACTGATTCTGGTGAACCAAAATGTGATGAAGAAGCAGTGCAGGTAGAAACCAGGAAGAAGTGGGAGCAAGCCATGAAAGAAGAGATGGACTCCTTAGCACATAACCAGACTTGGGACTTCGTCAGGTTGCCTGCAGGTAAAACAGCATTGCAGAATAAATGGGTTTACAAGTTGAAGGAAGAATATGGAGGAAAACAGAGGTACAAAGCTAGACTTGTGGTGAAGGAGTTTGCATAGAAGAAAGGTATGGATTTTGATTAAATATTTTCTCCTATTGTGAAAATGACTTCAATCAGAACTATTCTAAGTCTAGTAGCAGCTGAAGATTTGCATCTTGAGTAGTTAGATGTAAAGACAACCTTTCTCCATGGGGATTTGGA
>APFE030058046.1:98593-110786 GCA_000404065.3 Pinus taeda
GATAAATAGAAAGGGTGTTGAAAAGTTTAATATGCAGAATGCAAAACCAGTTGGTTAAACCTTTGGCTAGCCATTTCAAATTAAGTAAGGAGGCGTGTCCCAAGACTCAGGAAGAAATGGCTCATATGTCTAAAGTTCCATATGCATAAGCAGTTGGAAGCTTAATGTATGCAATGGTCTGCACAAGGCCTGATATTGCACATGCAGTGGGAGTTGTAAGCAGGTAAATGAACAATCCAGGAAAATAACATTGGACGGTGGTGAAGTGGATTCTCAAGTATTAGAGAGGTACCACAAATCAAGCATTATGTTTTGGTGGTTCAAAAGTTTCTCTACGAGGATATGTTGATGCAGATATGGCAGGTGACAGAGATAACAGGAGGAGCACTACAGGATATGTATTTACTATAGATGGAACAGTTGTCAATTAGGTTTCAAAAATCCAAATTGTTGTTTCACTTTCAACAACAGAAGCAGAGTATGTTGTTGCTACAGAGGCTAGTAAAGAAATGATTTGGTTACAAAGGTTTCTGGATGAATTAGGTAAAAAGTTGGAGTTAGGCAGGTTATACAGTGACAACCAGAGTGCCATAGATCTTACAAAGAACTTTGCATTTCATTCCAAGACTAAGAATATACATCTCAAGTACCATTTCATACAGTCAGCACTGGAAGATGGACAGTTGAAGCTGGAAAAGATACACACTAGCTAGAATCTTGCAGATATGCTAACAAAAGTTGTAACCTGGGAGAAACCGAGAATCTGATCAGTTTCAATTGGTCTTCAAGTATGATGAAGAAGATGAGAAATAGCCAGGTCCAAAGTGGAGTCATTTTCTAGCACATGAAGCAGTGGTGGAGTTGTTATAATCAGTCTCCAAGTGGGAGATTATTGGGTGTGGAGCCTGATTATCTTCTATATTCAAAGGTTTCAACCGGATGTATACCCCAAGAAGACTATACACCCCTCCACGCGGGGGGGTGAGGGGGGGTCTTGTCCCCCCCACAGGGGTTCGGGGGGGCTAATCCCCCCCGGCTAGGGGATCTAGGGTCCAGCGGTCCCCTAGCATGGGTTTGGGGGCAGTGCCCCCGAAGCTAAAAATAGATGTAAAATTGCCTTGTAAAATTCTAGTAATTTCTAGTCAATCTGGGCCATTCATTAGGTAGATGATCTGACGGCAAAATTTATGTTTAATTTAGGTTTTTTTTCCCTAGAAGGCAACCCCTCACTATATATGAGGGAATTATATTGCATCTATGTACATCTGTATTCTGAGTGAGGAAAAGAGAGGACATTGAGAGCAAAGAGGGTGTTACAGCAGATCTCCTATAGGTTCTATCTCTTCAGTTTGCTGGATAATATAATAAAAGAAGGATGGGTTGTTTCTCCATGGATGTAGCCCAGATTGGGTGTGTTGTCACAAAATCACACACTAAGGGCTGCAACCTAGTGAGATCTTATGCAACTGTTTCAGACCAGGCTTTAGACCAAAGACTAGCCTCCTTGGTCGGAGAGGGCTCTCTCACAAACTTTTGATAAGAATTAATCACAACAACAGAGGGCTAACTCTTCACACACTTATGAAAATAAAGCTGGTTGGACACACATCAAATTTGGTCTTCATTGGGCTATGGAGTCTCAAACACTTAGTAAACAAAAGCACAGTCATTTCATGGAAGTCAAGGCTCTTTGCATTAATTGTTCAAACATACTTCACAAAAACCACAGCTTGCCAAACACACAGGAAGTCAGAGCATAAGATATGAATTCTGAGTGATTGTGTTATAACAAGGCTGTACAAGAACATTAAGAAAATAAAACACCATCACATTTGAACAATATAATCCATTGAGAATCTTGAGAAGAAACAACAGCTGTTTTACTATTACTGTAATAAGTCTGTACATACACCAATATGAGAACTCAGTCTTTTTCATAAAAGTCTCCAACCCCTATTACATAAAAGATTGAGCTATATATAACAGCATCCTCTAACTACTTGGAGCTTCCTCCTCCAGCATGAGGGGAGCTCGATGTTTATCATTAACTAACAACCTTATCTATTCTTAAACAAAACTTATTAAATACATCATGTATATTGCAGTAAATACATAGAGTCCTAATTCAATTTAAACTCTAATTCTAACTCCTCGTGAGTATGATGCCTTTCCTGATCTCTGACACCTGTCCTTTTTGATATGGCTGAGCTGGATGTCTTTAGTACTCCATATCGACCTTGTACGCCAACTCTTTTAACTGCTCAGTCATGCTGGAGATGTCCCTTGCTTCTCGGTCCCTGCTTTCCTTAATCTGCTCGGATATATAACAGCATGTTTGAAGCCTTTAATAACCCCTGGTATGTACTGCTGCCATGTTGCTGATGTGCTGTAGGCGGGATTGATGGACATGTGTCTCTCTTTTCAAAAATAATTCCCCGCTCATGATATCAACAGCTGTTCTGCATTTAAAATCATCACCTACAGCAGTTTCGTAGCGCGCTACGAAACTGCTGTGTGAATTAAAAACACAGTCTTCCATTTTCTGAAAATTGTCCCACCTTGAACTGTACTTGAAACATTTATCAGAGGCGTTGCCAAAAACTTGAACTTCCTTTTCTAAGGCCACAAATTTTCATGTTCTCATTTGGATTGTCTGCATTATGATTTTATGATCATCAACTCCTCTTTGGAACAGTGATCGAGATATTCAGATAACCTTCAGAACAACTGTGGTTGTCATAGCACTAGATTATATTATAATTTATAATATATGAGAAGCCCAGGCATCTGCTGCCTTCTCCACAGGATGTTTTGAATCGATAATGGTTTTCACTTTTCCTTCATTTACCAGGTTCACCATTAACGCCAAATCTTTGTTGTTCCCTGAAACTATGAATAGCACAATTTGCATGGTATATTTGAGGTATCATGAATCACAGCATCGTACTTGCGCCTTGAGGGACTCTTTAAGGCTGCACCTTCTGGTGTCTTGTAGTTCAAGACTTCATCCGCTCCTAATTCCTCCACTAGGCTTACATTGCAGGCTCCACAAGTGGCAGTAACATGTGTTCTACCCCGCTTGCTATCTGCACAGCATAATGTCCAACACCTCCTGAAACAGCTGTAATAAGTAGATTTATTTCCTTCCCACTTCCATCGAGCTTAACACCTGCAGAAACCCGGACTGCTTGCAATTTAGTTAAACCAGCTATAGGCAAGGCTGCAGCAGTCTCGGCAAAAACCCCTGGAGGTCTCTTCGCAGTTGTCTTGATTGGTGCAACAGCATATTCAGCAAGGGCACCTTCATTAACTTTGTCACCCGTAGTAAAATCATTGACCCCAGGTCCCACTGAGATAACCTCACTAGAAGAATCCACCGCAGGGATAAAAGGAAATTTTGGTGGAAGGAAAAGACGAAGCTCTCCCTTTTGTATTTTCCCATTTACCGAATTCAGACTAGTTGCCTCCAACTTAATCAATAATTCACCTTTCTTTGGAGCGGGGATTGGAACATCCACGGACTGGAGAGCGCCAGCGCCTCCCTCGTATCCACTGTACTGAACAGACTTCATAAGTTTTCCAGCTATTTGCACTGCGAATTAAGCAGGGTTTCTATCCAATTCGACAACCAATTTCGAATTGTTGTCACCAATATTTTACTGTACAAAATAAAGCTGGCTCAAAAATCCCAATCTCATGACATATGGCTTTCTGTTGTATTCTTGTCATCATCTGTAATAACCAACACGCGAATTCCAGTTTCTCTGCAATCACTAATTGCTCTATGGACCTCTGGTGTGCCTGACCGACTACTGGGAACAAAAAGCTTATGACATGATATCCAAATGATCCATAATAAAAATGCTCTGCCACCGCCATCAAATGAACTGTGTTGTAATTGTTTGCTTTTATGCGAGGGAGTACATTTTCCGTAAACTCCACCTATGATGTTACACGTGGTTCTATGCCACTCATTCCTTTATGAGCTTTATAAATTCGTGGCGCCTCAGGCTTTGATGGCCGGGGATATTTGAATTCATACCTTTTTTATGACAGAGCACCCCCATTTGAAACCTCCGAGCACGCTCCTCAGCTGCCTGAGTACTCTGAGAGCTTTCACGCAATCTTCGTTGATAAGAAAATTTATACAATTAGAAGCTAACATATTATATTGCAAGTTGCAGGCGGTAAACAACCTTGAGACAAGAAGCCCTGTTGTAAAGATAGAGAAGAGTCTCCTTCCAATTCTTAATGAGACCCTGGCACAATTTGGAGAGATGTTGAATCAACACATAGATGCATGGGAGAAAGAATGCCATCGTCAGGGAGGAACCGAAACTCATGAATTCATTATTTTCTCTCACTGACTGTACTTCACATGAAGACCACGATTTGCCCAATGACATAGAGTTTCTTTAACGATTCCTAGCCCTGAAGAATTCTAATTTCGCAGGGATCACAATTTCTCTGCACGGTAGCTATCTAAGGAATTGCAAAATTTATAGATCATAGGATCCTTTTGTACAGGTTAATTATCTTTCGTACACATGAGTATGGTACCATATAGCTCTTCAGGCAAATTCCTTGTGATGCAGAGCTTGTGGGAACGTGGATTGCGCAATTCTAATTTCAGTTTTCCTTCCCCAAACTGTTCATCTGATACCTTTATCTCTCATGTCATATTATAGCAAATGCGCAGTTACGATTTCTCTTCCCTTAATTGCTGATTGAAAATTTTAACACTGCTTGAAACTGCATCATTCAACTAAAACAATGATTTGGGAGGTGGTGCTGCAACCACCAATTTTAAAACATCCCTCCTGGAACCATGCATATCCCACATTGATACACGATGAGTAATTGCTTGGAATTGAAATTGAACTCCTGTAGGATTGACATCGCTTTGCCACCTGATACAGACTGATCTCCATGCACTAAGCAGTTCATAACTAACTGGATGGATGATCTTGGAGAGCTCATGCTAGTCTCCTCTACACTCATACGTGATGCTCAATGACCTTATGGTCTGCTAGATCTTTCTTGGCCTGATGTGCTTGCTCAGATTCAGACAAGGATGTGCTGTCATATCCGCCAAGCTGCATAACATGAGTAGAAAGGCAGTAGACCAACCAAAGTAACTTCATACTTAAAAGCAAGTATGTGGTTGACCAATAATGAAGAATCAATACCTTAACCATTTCTGTTTCCAACTTCCTTTCAGCCCAATTCACAAGGGA
This sequence comes from Pinus taeda, assembly GCA_000404065.3. Classification (NCBI taxonomy): domain Eukaryota; kingdom Viridiplantae; phylum Streptophyta; class Pinopsida; order Pinales; family Pinaceae; genus Pinus; species Pinus taeda. Next base: position 103,831 of record APFE030058046.1, read on the forward strand.
AAAGGATGATATAACAGATACATGCAAATAATTTAAATATTTATTTTTGGAAAAGGAATTCGAAGCCAAAGCTCAAACTCTGATTTCAGTTTACGCTACGAAAACACTTGAACATTATGCGCTGCGAAACTGTTAAAGAGTATTCCTGCACTGCAAAAACACCTTGTCCTTAGGCTAGGCTAAACAATTTTTTGGCAATAGTATTTTCAGTGATAACAGGGTGAACCATGTATATATGTGTCTCTCTTGATTTATGCGTTTTATTTGTTTATATTTCTGCAATATATTATGTGTTCCATTACTCTGTAATATATAATTTTCTAATAGTGTGACAATCTTCACACGAAGGTCATACAACAATTTTTGTGCTTCGTTGGTACTTGCAACAAACTCATCCGCAATCTATTCTATTCGTGCAATGCGAGCCACCAACACATCAGTCTCTATCGAAGCTTCTTTACTAGGTGCATACTCTGCCTGCATGTGTGCCACCTTGCACTCAATCGTGGTGGAAACTGCGAACGCCTCATCAATCCATGGCTGGAGACGTTCTTTTATCACTGCTTCTTTTTGATGGGCAGCATCAGCTTGGATTTTCAGAGCCTGGGCCTCCTTCATCTCAGCCAAGCGTTGTGTAATCACAACCATCTACGCGGTCCCCCTGATATCATCATATGTTTATTGAAGCTCTCTTGCCTCAGTTTCCAGTTGTTGTAGGGTGGGATCTTCTTGGAGTGAAGTGAGCATGATAAGCACCTGTGTCAACAAGTCAGTGCATTCCTTTATGGATCATGTGATATTTTCCCGGTGAGAGCTAATGATGCTCTTGCGCTACTCGATGACCTCCGAGGGCGTTGAAGGTTGTTCCTGCACTTTCAACTCGGCAATCTGCAAACTGAGCTCTACTTGAATCTTTGCGGCCTCCTCATTTGCAACACAGAACCCATTAGCTAGCTTGTTGATTCATACGCCAACAGGCAAGTCGAGCACAATCTCTAGCTCAAGGACTTGTGAACATGCTTCCCCCATTAGTAGCTCTACTTGTTGACTTTGTGCGACGGCTTGGTCTCGTTGCATGCTCAATTGTTCTATATTAATTCTCTATTCGTTGAGTACCTGTGCCACGTGCCTCTCTCTGGCACGGAGCTCCATCATGGTGCTATCTTGGAGCTGGTACAAATTGTCACGTGAGAGGGTAGCCAAATTGAGTCCCATCCCTCGAAGTTATCCTATCACAGCTTGGTCCTCCTCATTTTCCGTTATCAATGCTCCTACTGGAATTGCAATAGTATGAGCCAATTGGGCCTTCAGTAACTGCTCGGTGACTGACATTCTTGTGCTGTCATGAGTAGCGGTGGTTACCGTGTGCGCTGCCCATGTACTCAGTGCTTGTAGTTGTGCATGGAGCTCCCCCAACACAATCTGGTGCTCTGACATGGCGTCGACGATTGCATCCCAAGTGGCTTTATGAACAGCGTTCCCTATGTCCCCTAGGTCACCCTCGGTCAAGGTAGTTAGTTCATCATCCCATTTAGATGCCATGGCCTTCTTCCACGGCTTCGTCCGTTCTGTCAGTGCCGGTCGCTTTAGGGGCGCACCCGTGGTGGTTGACAGTGTTCCTTCTGTCCTTGTCTCTGTGGTCATCTCCGTGGGTACCTTCTGACTACTTTTATCCTTTGTCGATGTAGCCCCTCCTGTTGGTGCTTTTTCTGGTTAAGTCTGCACCACTTCCCAGTCTGCCCGAACCTCCACAGCGTGATGTTCGTTCTGCTTTTGCTATGCTGCGTGCTTAGCTGCATCCTTCTGCTTTCAGATAGTGGCCTCATTGTGCCCCTCTGCATTTGGTCTGTGCCATGCCGGTGGCCAAGTATCCAATACAGCATCAATAACATCATCAAATGGCAATGGAAGGGAGTGTGGTCCATGTCTGGTTGGGGTCCTTGCATGCTCGTATGTAGATAAAGTGCATGTCTGCTTTAAACTCAACAATATGTTTCACACTTTCATAGATTTCGATGGACAGGCGGGGTAGATCGTTAATCCACTATTGTACATTTGCATCCATCAATAGCCAAAATATCTTGATGCCCTAGATTCATACAGTGTCCCTTGTTGCCCACAAGGAAGCGTATTTGGTGGCTTCTGGCCAATCCTGGTCCAAGGTGGGGAATTGGTTGTCTTCGGGTAACTCAGTGGTAACCAGCACAATGGACAACAGCAGCCATGCATAATGAAAGGTTTTTCCCTCCTCCTGAACCTCTCGATAGTTGGTCAGAAACTCTTCATAAAGGAATTGCAACCAATTGAATTGCTCTCCAACTGCGCATTCCTTAGCAAGCACAATGACTATGGCTGGAACCTCGGTGTCGCAGCATTTCCACATCACTTTTCCAGCCAGCAACTAGGTAGCAACACAAACAGCCTTATTGGAACTACTATCAATCACGTACCCACGCTGCCCCTTCTAGAGCTTATATTTCTTTTTCAAGGTTTCTATCATTGCTACATCATCACTCTTATCGACAATTTCCCAAGGGTCTTTCCCTTCACAGGGGAGCTGCGAGATCCTATGAATGAGTATGGCGATGATGCAAACAGGTTTACTGATCCACAATATTCCATCATGGACCAAACAAATCAATTCCTTGATGACCAATATGGTGATAGAGAGCCGGAGAAAGTGGAGGACGGACAAGAGACAGAGTAGCCCGGCCTTGTCCACCTTTCGCAACCACTCCTTTAGTTGTAGGGTTGTAGCTATCCCTTCTGCACTCTGCTCCATCAGTGCATAAGTCACTAAATGGGGAAATTTTTTTGTATCTGCCAAGTCCCAATCTTCAAATTTCATTGTCGCAATCTAGCCAGCCACCGAGCTTTCAACTGGAACTCCTTTTAGAAGGGATAGGGTGATGAGTATATTGTCGACTTCATCCAGATTAGTAGGTACCTTAGCCTTCCTTTGCTTGGAGACACATACTTGGGCCATCATACTGGCTAGATAGTATCCACATCAGGGTTTATTTCTTTGACATATGTGAGATAGTATCCTTGTCGCTTTCAATTGAGACCATTTTTCCCTTTTCTTCATGGTGAGGTTACTAAAGTGCAGATGTCGCAGCAACCTTCTTACTAGTTCTGGACTGTGGGAGTCCTTCTTGATCTGTGGCGTCTGGGGTGATTTAGGGAGCTTGGCTACCTGCAGCAGGGGATTCTGTGAACTCACTTCGGTAGAGTTTGTTGTCCTAAGGAATGACTCTCGATACTCCTTTGGCAATGCCTAAAGCCGAAGGCTTTCCTCCATTTGTTTTATGTTCTTCTTTGCCGAAAACCAGGGCATTCTAATCTTCAGCTGAGCAACCTTAGTCTTGTGTCCCTTTGCTTACGTTTTATATACAGTTTCAAATTTAAAATCGGTCGTTCGCCCTCCTTGTGTCTCATTAATGCGATTTTGGTGGTTACCCTTATGCCTTAATTTCCCATCGCCTGCTCCAACGTGTATTAATTGGGACATATTATCATGAACCATACCTACAACGGTCGCTTTCCATTCCCTCTCTACGGAATCGCAGCTCCTAGTGTGCGGGTGCATCCTGTGCAGTTGATCGTCCGTGCGCAGCTTTTCTACAGCCTATTTTATAGTCCCATGCCCTCTTCCAACTATGTGGAGTGCTAGGATTGAGCCTTCTACAAATAGTCAGGTGATCACACTGGTCGTGTGAGCCTACCACTTCCCTACTAACCCAAGCTGCGAGCACCATTCACATTCTGATGGCGTATCGCGATCTATGTCTTGGTGTGCCCTAAGGTGCAAGCGCAACCATGCTAGCAGCGTCATGGGTTGTCCGACTAGTATAAGAGAGCCAACCATCTCTGGTTCCCTCACTAGCCCTTTTGCGTGGCCCGGAGGCGTGACTTCTAATTGCAGTTTATCAATTTCTTCATCCAGCCTCACACTTTTCTCTTGGAGTCTAGCCCCCACTTCCGCTAACTCACGAAGTCTCATCTTACCATGCCGAACAGCTTCCCATTGCTACTGAATCCCTTCACACAAGTTCCCGTAGGAAGGACAGCCTGTAAGGGTAATGGTTTGTCCAGTCGTGGAGAAAGTTCCCTTCTCGGCCCCCCAAGCCATCGTTCCACGCAGATCTAGCTAGGTTGATGCCCGAGTGATGTACATGTCCTTCGTTGGTGACGATGACCATCCTGCACCAATGAGGCTGCCACGCATGTCCTCCAATCCGTACCTAGAATCGCCTCCTACATCTCAACTTTTGCGCCTTCCGTCTAGGTGCACGCGGTGCTTCCTCCGACGCACCAGGATACTCTTATGTTACGATTAAGGTACTAAGGCTGACAAAATGACCTTCCTTCATTGCGTCGTTATCTGTTGGCCATTGTCTTTCTTCTATGGTCACAAGTCGCAATGATCTAATCATCATATTACAATTAAGTGTCGTAACTTCATGCAATCAATTTTTCCATCGCTCAGTCTTCTCATCTGAATCCAATGTGTAGGATCTATTGCATTCCCATGAGATTCTTCCATCGTCTATGGTATTCACCCGATTGTGGTCCTATGTTGTGATCTAATAGATGCAGTCTAGTTCATCGTCACACACCGGTTTGGTGTAGCGCTCTACTTCAGCTGGGTCCAATGGAACTATTACCCGTAGTGACTTCTTCTCAAATGTCATTTTCCGCCTTTTTAAATTGATGACCTTGTTCATGTCCGTGGCCCAATCGATTCCGAGCAACGCAGGGTAAGGATTACTATCATCAACAATTTCTCTTACCTCGAAGTCAATCTGCGTACTTACATCTTCAATGTCCACTGTCACCCCTTGCAATCGGCCCATCGGTAAGATCTTTTGTTGGTTGGCCATCCTTAGTTGAATCGGGGACCACTGTAGTCCGAGCTTACCCTTACATTCCCATGTTTTCTTAGGTAACACATTCGCATCTGAACCCAAATCCAAAATCACCTAATCCATCTCATATTCACCGATTTGCATTGTCATTCTCATCTCTCGTCTAGTGTGTAGGGCATGTTTTCCTAGTGTCCAGACTACATGCGATTTACCCGACCCAGTGCACTTAGTCATCAGCTCCTGTAATCCTTCAATGGATTTGTTATCGCACAGCAGCTTTATGCAAGTTTTGAGAAAGGTAGTAAGCATGGAGGGGTCCAATCCTGGCTCTATTTAGTCCCTCCTACCTGGAGTAAAGACTTCCATGAAGCTCTTCTAAGCTTCCTTAGGTGTCCTCATCCCTTGCTCCAGCTCATAGTTAGGTTCCTTTGTAGGTGCATCACGCCTCTTCCCGTCTTCTACAAGCTCTTTCCGCGTATCACCTCCTGTGGTTGCGCCGCTCCTCAATACCATGTTTATACTGGGGTCCTCTTCGCGTGGTTCCGATTGCATCATCTGGACATTTTGGGTTGGTGTGGGTTGTAACACTCCCTTCTCCCACATTTGGGAAATTAAACTTGGACAATCTACCATTTCATGATCAAACTTCTCACAATAGGGACAAGAGATCCTGGTCGGGTTAGTGCAGTCGCGAGCGTAGTGTCCTTGCCATCCACAATTATAACAAATCAGTTATCTGCGGCCTCACCTGGGCCCCATTCCTCTTGCTCGACCGCGTCCTTGAAATCCTCCTCGCACTTCAGTCTGCACCCAATAGGCTGGGGTTCTTTCCATAATTAAGTCATAACTTTGACACATTCACTCACCGTGACCTACTGATTGACAAAAGTTGCAGTACAACTATTGTGGGGTCTGGTATACTTCTGTAATAGGTGACAGTTATCTGTTGCATGTTTTCCCCCTACTTGACAAATCTCACACCAGAGCGCAAGTGTAGGACCTGGTCTTTCTTGTACCTCTAGTTTTAACAGCATTGAGCCCCCTCCTGCCAAATAGTTAACGAAGAAGGGGCAATGGTCCTTATCATGCCCTTGACTTTTATATTTAATACAGCCTATCTCTGCACACACCTCCGGTTGAAGCACCCTGTCTTGCTTCAAGCTTTGCATTTCCAAACTCAGGTTTTGTAGTTGCATGTGGATTTGCTGAACTCCCAACCTTGGATCCTGTATCAGGGTCTCATACAGCCTCATTGCGGTCTAACGCTTTAGCTTGGGTTGAGATCTTTTGTTGTGATAGGGTTGTCCTCATATGTGGTGTCAATGACGCCACAAACAACGCGTAGTGTTGTGCATCCGTCAATGTCATGTTAGCCTCATGAATGGTGCTTTTTAACCTCTGGTCCAGATCCCATGGAGTTTCCCCAGGAAACGTTGCGATCTCCTTGAACCCTATAACCAACTATGCTTCTCATTCTAGTCGGTCGAATTCTTTGTTTAATGCATCCTAGATTGCCGCTATTCTATCATTCGGGCGATCGCTTGAGTACTTTATGTACCACGTCAACACACGGTCCTGTAGTGCACTAACTAGGGTAGCCTTTTCTATTTTTTCATCTATTATGCCTTGGGCATCCCATAACGACCTTATCACAAACCAGAATCGCCCTATTTCCTCATTTCCTACACCCTTAAATATTGGTAGCTTGACTGCACTCACCATCCCGACTTTTGGTGGTGGTGGGGTTGGAGGCGAGGTTGGTGTTGGTGTAGACGGATTTGATGTAGGTGAAGTGGGTGGTGACATGGCCGAAGGTGGTATCAGTGGGAAGCGCTCCTTGATCAACCAGACTGCACTTCTTGGTGAGAACCTCGTGAACTCTTCCTTGCTTTCCCATGAGATAGAAATCAGAGGATTGTTCTCTACCCCTTCCATTCCTCAGAAACCTCTTCCGCTCCATGTTAATCCAGACATCAATAGACGTGCATAATCTATTTTTCACACAATAGCATCTTACCCCAAGTGTTCAATGATTTGATATACTTACCCCGCTGTCCTTGGCGAAATCAGCTTTATGTTTCACTATAA
>APFE030058046.1:122504-132807 GCA_000404065.3 Pinus taeda
ACGCCGCAGGAGGCGCCGCAAGAGACGCCGCAGAAGGTGTTCTGGGTTTAGTTTCTGTTATTGTGGATCTGGTTATCTGGGTGACTTACTGGTACTTGATGATCATTTGATATTTATGGATCCAGTTTGAAAATTTATGAAAAGTGGTCCTTGTAAGAAAAGTAGTAGGGGGTTGTAGCTCCCTTCCAGGAGAAACTGGAAAACGAGAGAGAGTTGTAGCTCTCTGCAGGTTGCAGCCTGCGTACTGGTAAAGGACTGCACCAGTACAAATCCATTGTAAAAGGAGTTTCTAATTTGAAAGAAGATAGAGACATATTGCAGCAGGTGGTTTTCACCCACATTGGGTTTTCGCCTTACATCTTGTGTTCTTTGGTGTGACTATCTGTTTTCTTTGTTCATGCTCATTATTTTATGGTACTGACATGCAAAACTAATTCAAAGAACAAATAAGGAATATTTATAAAAAGAAGTAGATAATACTGATTCACCCCCCCTCTCAGTATTATTTCCAACACAGATGTGTAAGCAAAGAGGCCTAGAGCCTCACTAGGGTCGACTTTTTTCATATGTAAACTCTACTCAAATTTCAAGCTCACAATTTTATGACAGTTTTATGTAATCTTGTTATTTTTTTATAATGAAGATGGAATCATTTTCGAGCTAGCACTGAGTTACCTCATAGGGCTAAATATCTTGCGTTAGGTCCCAATCCAAGCAGCCAAGTTCCTCTTTACTTGTATTTGTATTCTTTACATCAGTTGTAGATTAGTTTGTTGTTAGATGTATTTCTCTTATGGTTAAGAATAGGTTACTTTTGATGATTTAGTAGTTTACTTCCATTTGTGCTTTCTATAGTAGGTTAAGCAGTGATCAAACAAGATTCAAAAGGCTAGCAACAGTGCCTTCGCCTCTCTTCCTCCCTCTGGGACCATAATTTGAGGCAAAGACTCTCTTGCTGCCCCAAGAACACAAATTTTACTCATTCCTAGGACTTCTAGTGTTTGTAACTCTCTAGTAGGTTGATAGTCCAGTTTTTCTTTGTTGTAGATCTTCTTTCTCATGTTCACTTCCTCATTTAAAATAGTCCTCTTGCATGCTATCCTTTCTTGCAGCAATTCCTAGCATTTCCTTCTATGCGTCATAGTTTAGGCCATTTTAATGTAAAACTTTGTTTTTCCTGGGATGCAATCATTTCAACGGTTGCTTGATTTTCTTGGTTTCTATGCAGTAGATCTCTTCTAGTAGTAGGCTAGCTTACTAGAAATCACACCCTCCATCTAATTCATGCCCTATAGGTCTCCCAAACCTCACCTCAATTCTGGCCTAGTTTCCTTCATTTTTCATAGAACTTCTTCCTCTCTCCTTGAGCAAACCTAATCATCTTTCTCTCTCCTGGTGATTTATGGTAGACCTTAGGCACCCTAAAACCTCATTCCATCCTTCATCCACCTTTAAAACTCACTCTCAAACCCTCATAATAGTGGTAATTTCTCTCGGCCTCCTCCTGTAGCCCTCCCGTAGTTACCATGTTTTCCTCCTATAGTTTTCATGTGTCCTCATGTAGTTTTTCCTGTAGGCTTTCTTTTGAAGGCCGAGCATGGGAAAAGCCTCCAAAAGATCATCTGAGACCTCCTAGGATCCATCCACACCATCCTACATCATCCCAAGCTCCAAAACCACCCTCTAATGCCACCTGTTCGCTGCCACACTCACACACAATAAATTAAATACGTGTTAACACACAAAAATCCAAAAATATGTCTTTTGCTTATTTACTTCCAGAAATAGCATGGTTAGATGTTGTTTACTTACTTGAGTAGGTAATGGCATTCATTTTATGGCTTTCATATTGGCAAAAGTAGAATTAGCATGTTAATTAGGGTTTACCAAGTTGCTTTACTTTCCAGTCTTTCTCCTTTCTGTAGTTAGAATAGCATCTGTAGAGTAATCTTTCTTTCCTTTCATCATACATAGAGCTTCATCTGAAATCTATAGAAGTTGGCTTGAGCTCCTATTGATCTTGTGTTAGCTGACCAAGTTACAACCTGCAATGAGAACTAGCACTTGTGCATATAGCACCGACACTTTCAAGCTTGTTACGAACTACCGGGTTGATAAAAGTAAAGTTAGCAGCTTAGGAGTTGCAGCATTCTTGTTGTAATACTGGCGCTCACAAATTTTTGGCGTCATTTCCAGGGAAGCATTAGAGTATTCTTTGATTACTACTTTCTTCTATTTCCTATTGCAACATTCTGCTAATAGTTTGTTTCAGTAAAAGTAGACTAGTCATTTCTTTTCTTTCAGTTCTACATTTCCTTGCTTTCCTTTTCAATTCTGCAAATTTCCATTCAACAAGTTTATTTCAGCTTGTTGCAATTTGTTTAGTTCAATCACCATTTTAGTTTTTGCGAGTACTTTCAGTGTGGGGAAAAAGAAACAAAAACCAACCAAAAATATTTCCTTTCATGCCTCGTAGGAATAGAGATAACTTAGGAAATTTTTTGCCCAACACCCCCACTACTTCACACAGCCAAACTTCTCTCTTCTTTGGTGGTTGCAATCAAGAAGAACCCTTAGGTGAACAGCCAAAATTTTTTGAAGAACCTATAGGGGAAGAATAATAAGAAAACATTCCTCCTGAGCTAATGGCTGAAAATAGAAATGCTAGGGGAAATGGAGAGAGAATAGAGCGTACCTTCCCTATTCGAGAGACCAATGGGGACACCAAAATGAAGAATATAAGTCCTTCAGCCCTACCTCACTTCCATGGTCTGACTATAGAAGATCCTGACACCTCCTTGTTTGAGTTTGTTATCATCTATCGAACTTAAGACTATGCAGAAGATCAGAAAAAGTTGAAATTGTTCCCTTCTACTCTCGAGGATGCAACATTGTGCTGGTTCATGGGATTACCTAGCAAGAGCATCACAAATTTGGCTCGGATGCAGTAGGTCTTTAACAAAAAGTATCGAGACTATTGTAGGTCAAAAGATACTAAAGAAGAAATATTTAGAATGGCCATGGGAAGTGATGAGTCCATGGAAGACTATGAAGAGAGGTTCCAGCTCAGTTACAAAAGGGTCAGGTGTACACTTGACCCTGAGTCTCTGAAGTTGGTCCTACTCAAGAGAATTCAAGCAGACCTTTTAGACAGCCTCCATCTACTAGCCGGGGGAGACATTTACCAACTATCCTATGAGAACATAAAGACTATTTTTACAAACCATTCTAGAGCAGCCAGAAAGAAAGGTAGGGGGAGTCAACCCATAGCTAGTACCTCTTCTTCCAATTCATCCATTAAAGGTGAAATTGGAAACAGAGTGAGATGTTGCAGACTCTTGCCGTGAAAATGGATACCTTACATATCAAAAGAAAATAGGAGGAAGCAGAGAGGGCTTTGGCCATTTTTTTCCCTAAATGCACCAGGAGGCATCCTAGGAATGAATGCCCATTGAACTCTATAGAGGTTTGTTAAATCTGTGAAGAAGATCATTCTACAAATAAGTGCCATTCCTTGCCCGAACTTAAAGCTGTATACCAAGGGGTCGAAGGAGTCACTTAACAGATCTTTTACATAAACCAAAGGAGACCGCATGGCCCTAGACCATACTAGCAGGGGATGCAAGAGACATCTCAGGCATACTACAACCCCAACCAAGTCACCTCCATACCTTCTTGGGGGGCCCCTACTCATCCTTCTTGGTCCATGCCTCCTCCTTGGTCTTTCCCATCTCAATATCATGCCCAACCATCCACCCATTCATTTCAATCCTATGCTCAATCGCAACCTCAATGGAATGCATCTCATCAGGGATGGAGGCCCCAGTACAACTCTCTTCCCACTCTTTTGCCTCCTCCACCTGCCCAAACACAATCATTACCTTATGCTCCATCAAGGCAACCCCAAATGCCTACCCAGCTAAATCCAAACCTGAACAATAGACAGGCTCAGCAAGTGTATAGGGGGAACCATCATGCCCAACTTATGTTGTGGAGATTCAAGAAATTAACTTGTGATCTGGGAAATTTCTTCAAGATAGCCAGCCTCCACCCAGGGAGGTTGAGGAAGATAAAGAGGAAAGCGAACCTAAAGCAAATCCACCCTTTCCTGAGAGACTATCCATGACAATCCAGCCTACCCCAAAAGAAACTAAACTCTTAGGAGAATTGAAACATTTATGTGTGAAGATACCACTTCTCCAAGCCATAAGAGATGTGCTTATCTACAATAGGTTAATCAAAGAGAAGTGCTTTAGGCATCCAGGAAGGTGTAAGAGAGATGCTCCAACCATCAATGTCATAGGACAACTTTCCAACTAGATGTTGGGGCAAACAGTCTGTCCAAAATATCTGGACCCTGGAAGCCCAGTAGTTGATGTCCACATCAATGGCACAATGATCCCACATACCTTGATTGATCTGGGAGCTTCCATTAATGTGATGGAAAAGGACACAATGCTCAAATTTAACCTCTAGGGCTCCTTGAGGAAGACCATGACAGTGCTACAACTAGCAAACTACTCCATAGTGACCCCTGAGGGGATTGTGGAGGATGTGATAGTCTCCATTGATTCTTGGGAGTACCCTACTGATTTCTTAGTTCTCCAGCCAAAGGCAAAGCTCAATGGGTATCCTCTCAGTCTGGGAAGACCTAGTTGGCTACAGCTGATGCCTACATCAGCCATCGGGCTGGGAACATGACCATAAAGAATGGGCACATGTCCAAGCAGTTAATCATATATCCTCCTACCCAACCCTCGCCAGAACATGATCTACCTCTCTGGTTGGAAGAGGAGGATGAGGATGAAGTTTATTCTGCACCACTTTGTGCGTTAGAAATTTCCATGGGGGGAAACCACAAGATGAGGATGATATGATTGGAAATTTGATTCAGAATCCACCTCCCAGTGTATCACCATTAGAAGACATAGTAAAAGAAACCCAAAACAACCCCTCACCTAATCTGTGTGTGGCCGACCCTACTTCTCTCCATGTTAAAAAAATAGAGTTCGGCCCAGATATAACATTGAAAATCAATCCATCCCTATCTACTTCCCAGGAGAAGGAGCTATGCAGCATATTGAGAAAACATCTAGATGCCTTCACCTAGAGTTATAAGGAGATGAAGGGAACGCACCCTTTAGTATGTACTCATCATATATACATCAAGGAAGATTGCAAGCTAGACAGGCAGCCTCAAAGGAGGATGAACCCAACGCTTAAAGATATTGTTAAGGAAGAACTGCAAAAATTGCTTGATGCAGGGTTCATCTATCCCATCTGTGATAGTGACTGGGTCTCTCGTTTGGTGCTAGTGCCAAAGAAAATGGTAAGTGGAGAATCTGTGTCGATTATCGGGAATTGAGCAAAGCCACTAAAAAGGACCATTTTCCTTTACCTTTCATAGATCAATTATTAGACAGTCTGGCAGGGAAAAAGTTTTTCTCTTTCCTAGATGGATTTAGCAGATACAATCAGATTTAAATCAACCTAGAAGACCAAGATAATACCACTTTCACTTTTCCTTGGGATACCTTTGCATGTTGGGTCCTTCCTTTTGGTTTGTGAAACACTCCAGCCACTTTCCAAAGAGCAGTATTGAGTATATTTTCTGAACTGATTCATGATGTAGTAGAAATATACATGGATGATTTTACTCCTTATGGCTATGACTTTCAGGAAACTTTATCTAACCTAGGAAAATTTCTAGATAAGTGTATTGAGATGAACCTATCCCTCAGTTCAGAAAAATGTGAATTTTTTATGACTGAAGGGACCGTACTAGGTCATGCAATATCTCAACATGGACTGCAGGTGGACCCCAACAAAATTGCCATCATCCAAAGGGTCCCACCTCCTCAAAAGGTAAGAGATGTCAGAAGCTTCCTAGGCTTAGCTGGATATTACAAAATATTCATTAAAGACTTCAGCAAGATAGCCTCTCCTTTGTTTGTACTCCTAGGTAAAGATGTTGAGTTCGTATGGTCAGAAAACTATCAAGAAGCCCTATATAGCTTGAAGAGAAAGCTAGTGACTACCCCAATTCTCAAGGGCCCAAACTGGGCCCTATCCTTTCACATTCACATAGATGCCTCAAACAAAGCAATAGGAGCAGGCTTAGGACAAATTGATGAAAAGTTACTTTATGCCATATACTTTATAAGCAAAAACTTGTCAAAGGCAAAGTCAAACTATATAGTGACCGAGAAGGAACTCCTAGTTGTCGTGCATTCCTTAAACAAATTTAGACATTATATCACAAGCTATCAAACATTTGTGCACACTAATCATGCTACAATTAGATATTTAATGAACAAACTAGATGTAAATGCTCAAACTATTAGATGGTTGCTTTTACTGCAGCAGTTTGACCTGACCATTATTGATCAGCCTGGTAAAGAAAATGTTGTTGCTGACTTTTTGTCTAGAGTAAATTTGAATGCAGGTGAAGAAGGAATGGTGGATGACCAAATGTTAGATGAACACCTATTTTCTATATCATTACTCTCTCCATGGTTTTTTTATATAGCAAACTACTTGGTTTCAGCACAGTTCCTACCACACCTATCCTCAAAAGAGGAGCAAGATAGTAAGGAAAAGCGCCCCTCTCACCTGGATTGGAGGCAATCTCTTCAAACTTGGCCCAGATCAGATCTTGAGAAGGTGTGTCAGGAAGGAGGAAGTTTTTGAAATCCTCCTGACCTGTCATGACAGACCTTGTGGAGGTCATTTTGTAACAAAACGAACTGCCTTCAAGATATTGCATGCAAGCTAGCTACTACTGGCCCACTCTTCATTAGGATGTGAGGATATATACAAGCCAGTGTGATCGGTGTCAGAGGATGCAGAAAACCACTCCAAAGGATGAAATTCCCATGCAACCTCAAGTGACCTTTGAGCATTTGATAAGTGGGGCATGGACTTTGTGGGGCCTATCAACCCCCCTTCAAAGCAGAAGCAGTACATCATTGTGTGCATCGACTACCTGACAAAGTGGGTAGAGACAAAAGCAATCAAAGCAATGACAAAGGAAAAAGTAGTTGATTTTTTGAGGGAAAATATATTCTACAAGTTCGGGTATCCGAGAGAATTGGTCACAGGCCAAGGTAGCCAGTTCACTTCCAATCTGATTGAAGATCTACTCACACATCATAAGATCAAGCACAGGACTTCCACCCCTTACCATCCACAAGCCAATGGGCAAGTGGAGGTCACTAATAAAGCATTGGAAGGGATCCTAACCAAGGTAGTGAGCAGCAGTAGAAAAGACTGGGAAGACAGATTAATTGAGGCCACTTGGACCTACAACACCACATGAAAGACCACCACCGGGTTCACACCCTATGAACTGGTCTATGGGAAGAAGGATTTGTTGTCAATAGAGTTTAAATTCAATACCTTAAGGATGGTATCTCAGTTGAACCTAGACCTCAGCCATGCACATAAAGAGAGATTACTTTAGCTTAATGGATTGGATGAATACATATTGCAAGCCCTTCTCCATACAGAGGTAGTTCAGCTTCAGAGAAATATATGGCATGACAGAAACATCAAGGAGAAGCAATTCCAAGAGGGAGATTGGGCACTACTCTATGATTTAAGATACAAGGATTTCAAAGGCAAGCTGAGCACAAGATGGCTAGGACCCTACACAGTGGATAAATGCAATGATAATGGTTCAGTTCTGATCAAAACCATTGATGATGAAGCCATCCCCATGCTTGTCAATGGACATCGGTTGAAATTATACAAGAAACCCCTATCCAAGTGAGATTTTATTGAAGATTTGAATAAAACAGTGATGGTAGTGGAGCATTTCTTGGCTTCCACTTCACCCACTCACTGAAGAAAAAAAAAGGAAAAAATAAGGACTCAAGTGAAAACCTCCATGAGGCGCTTAAGTCCCATCATTAGGTTGAAAACCTCTTCTGAGGTGGCCCAGTGATGTCAAAAAAAAAAGGAAAAGAATAATATCTCTTGGTGAAAACCTCCCTTGGAGGCGCCCAGGGTAGGCAAATAAGGTGAAAACCTCTCTGAGGTGCCCTAATTGTTTTCAAAAACAAAACAAAAAAAAGGAGAAGGAAAAAATGAATTTTTATTGCATTGCAGGTTTGCAGAAGGACTACAGGGAACAGGAGAAGGTGCCAAGGGGACCCTGACATTCACACCAGCATCCATCTCATCTTCTCCACACCTTCCTGCATCATTTTTGGTATCTCTTTCACCCCATTATACCTCTTCTTCCAAAACTATGTTTTCTACAGGAAGATCTGTGTTTTCTACAGGAGGCTCCTGTAGGAATTATAGAGAGCCAAAAATGTCTACAGAAGGCAGTTTGAGGGACAAGAAAGCTTCATGAGGAGCCTATAATCCCTCTTACCATCTTAAAACCTCCTTTCCATCATTTCCAAGCCTACATCACACTCCAAGCATCATTATTTTTTTCCTTCCTTTCAAAGGAAAAACACAGAAAAACAATTTTTTGTTTTGGCAGCACCAACTACTTCCAATGGTGGTCCTACATTGTGGATTTACTTAGAAGTAAAGGTCTTTACAGAATAGCCTCAGGCCAAGAAACCAAACCGAAAGATGAAGATAAGACAGCTAAATGGGAAAATAGGCAAGATCAAGCACGTGGGTTGATAGGGATGTCTATTTCTCCAGATCTTAGATTCCATATTGCAAAACTTGATACTCCTGAAGAAGCAATGAAGCAAATTACTAAAGTTTTTGGAATCAAAAATGAACTTAGAGCCCATCAACTTGAAAATGAGTTGCTTACATTGGACCCCAATATTTTTTCTTGCATTGAAGATTTTTTGTCCAAGTTCAAGACCCTTAGACTTCTCTGGGAAGGTGTTAAGGTTAAGAAAGAAGATAATAACCTTATCTATTCCATTCTTACTAAGTTGGGACCAGCCTACTCTGTGTTTGTTTCCACCTTCCATTCTACAAGACAAGCCTTCATTTCTCAAGGACAAACCTACAAGCCACCTTCCTTTGATTCTTTTTGTGATTCTTTAATAAGAGAACAAGAAAAATTCTTACACCTTGGTCTTCTTAATCTTGGAAACTCTTCTAAGAAAGTGTTAACCACCCAGTAGCAACCAAATTCAAAGAATCCTAAGAAGTCATATCCTAAAAGAAATGGTCCTAAACCAAACAAGGGTCCTAAGCAATTTCAGCCTCAAAATGAAAAATCATTTCACCAGAATGATAAGGAAAATAAAAACAAAGGGAAGAAGACTGATAGACATTGCCACTTTTGTAATCGAGATGGCCACTTAGAATCTAAATGCTTTAAGAAGATGGAAGCCTTGGAAGCAGCAATGAAGAAGCATAACATCCATTTGGAGCACTCTTCAACTTCAACTTCATCTTCAGGAATGGCACTTTCTGCATGTGGTTGTCAAGCATCTCGTTCTGGCTATGCACTAAATGTATCTTCTTCCTCTCATTCTCATGAGTGGCTCATTGATTCTGGAGCTTCTTATCACATGGCCAAAAACAAAGCCATGTTTTCTTCTTTAAATGATTGTAACACCAAAAATATATATGTTGGTGATGATAGATCTCTTAATGTTGTAGGAACTGGAACTGTTCATCTAGACAATGGTCAGTTTAATGATGTATTATGTGTTCCAACCTTATCCAGCAACCTTCTATCTGTATATCAGATAACTCATCAGGTGAAGGTAAAATTGTTGAATTTTCACCTCATGATGTTGTAATGTAATTAAGGACCTAAGAGATTCTAGACATATTTTAGCTACTGGCATTGCTGATGATTCTACAAGGTTGTATAAGTTTCACAACTTTGGGTCATAAAATCGTCCTTTGGTATTTGTTGCTCATAAAGATGAAGTGAGAAAACTTTGGCATGAGCGATTTGGTCACTTAAACTATAGATCCCTTTAGAATCTATGTAAAGAAAATATGGTGATAGTTATTCCAATGGTATCTTACAGAGATGGTGTTTGTTCCAGATGTGTACTCGAAAAACATTATCAGGACAGTTTTGAAAAACGTACCTCTTGGCACGCCTCAACCCCTTTACAACTTGTGCATAGTGATTTATGTGGTCCACTTCCAGTTGTTTCCTTCTTTGGCTACTAGTATTTCTTAACTTTCATTACTGATTTCTCCAGACGCACTTGGGTATACTTCTTAAAACTCAAGGGTGAAGTATTTAACATGTTCTTGGCCTTTAAGGCCTTTGTTGAAAAACAATCTGGACATCAAATTCTTAAGCTAAGATCTGATAATGGCAGAGAATATGTTAAAAACAACTTCATCAACTTTT
>APFE030058046.1:135494-196843 GCA_000404065.3 Pinus taeda
TATCATCCTTGTTCTTTATGTTGATGATCTTATTCTCACTGGTAGTGATCCCAACCTTATAAACCATGTGAAGTCCAGCCTTAAAAAGAAATTTGAAATGACAGACTTAGGACACTAACACTATTTTCTCGGTCTTCAAGTCTTGCAATCCAAGGAGGGTATTTCCCTTTCCCAGTCCAAGTATGCTTGTGATATTCTTCGTCATTTTCACATGGAAGATTGTAAGCCAGCTCTTTCTCCCTTTCAGTCTGGAGTCAAACTTTCAGTCTCTTGTACTTCTCCTGAAGTTGATGCTACCTTATACCGTCAACTTGTAGGAAAACTCTTGTATTTAACCCATACTCGTCCTGACCCTTCCTTTGTTGTTGGCCTTGTTGCTCGTTTTATGCAAAACCCCCGTGAAAGTCATTGGAAAGCAGCTAAAAGAATACTTCATTATGTTCGAGGTATAGTTCAGTTTGGAATTCATTACAGTGCCGAAGCATCTCCTCTATTGGTTGGTTTCACTGATTCTGATTGGGTTGGTGACCCTGATGATCGGAAGTCTACTGCCGATTATGTGTTCACTCTTGGTTCAGGACCTATTACATGGGCTTGCAAGAAACAAGGTGCCATCTCTCTTTCTTCAACAGAAGCAGAATATCGTGGTGCCATAGAAGCTAGTAAGGAAGCCTTTTGGCTTCGTCAGATCCTATCAGAGTTTGGCTTTTAGCAGCATCATCCGACTACACTTTAGTGTGATAATTAAAGTTCCATTCAACTATGCAAAGATCCAGTCTAGCATCAGCGTAGCAAACACATTGAACTACACATGCACTTCATCAGAAAGCTCATTCATGACCATGTTCTTGAAGTGCAATATTGTTCAACAGATGATCAAGTTGCAGACATCTTTACAAAGGCTCTCACAGAGGCGAAGTTTACTAAACTTCGATTTATGGTTGGAGTTCAGGAAGTTGTCACTAAGGGGGGATAGGCTCTAGTGCCTCTTTCCTTCTCCTATTGTGTCATATTTGTAAATCCTTCAATCCTATCCCAAGTTGTTCTTAAGGGGGGATGTTAGGATATTCCGACACATAGGAAATAGTTAAGTTCAACTTGGTCTAGTATAGAGTTAGGTATAGAGTTAGGTAAAGTGTGTTTCTTTACTATTGTACATTTTGTAACTTACAATCCGACGGTCACGATATGTAGTGATCCGACGGTTCATTCTCTCCTCGGTATTACCGACACTTGATCCGTGGCTTGACACCCGATTGGTCCATGAATTCTATTTAAAGCGCATGGAGGGTCATTTGTAGGTTAACTGTTCACGAGAGAAGCTTATGTAAATTTTCATTCTTTTATTAATAAATTGCTTGAAGTGGCCGCGTTGGCTCAGGCCGTGGAATGTTTCCCTCTTTGAGGGTTTTAACCACTACAAAAATACTGGTGTATCTATCTGTGATCTGTTTGTGAGCAGTGTCCTTTGGTGTTCTATCTGAGGAACTTACCCTGTAAATTTCTACAACTTACCTCCTATCCCTCCATCATGCATCTCCACCTCTAGCATCATTCTCTAGCTCTAAGCACAGGGAAATAGCTTAAGTTTCAAGGTGAGAAGCAGCTACAAGAGCTCTTGTAGGAATTCTTGTAGTAGTTGATCCCATAGAAGTCCAGCACCAACAGCAAGGGACAGCACATTTGAAGGTTGAAAAGGCACATGCAGCTCAACTCCAGCAAAAGAAGAACCCGCAAAAGCACACAACAACACATCAGCAAGAAGAAATGGCATGCATGAAGGAAAATGAAGGCATGCAGCAGAGAAAGCCACAGCACCTTCCAGTTGATGGCAGAAAATACACTTGGATCATAGGTAAGTAACTAAATCACTCCTCTATCTTCATTTGATAATTATAAATCACGCGAAGGCAATGAGACGGTTGAAATCGAAAGAGGAAAAGGTGGCCAGATAACTTGGCCACCTTCATGTAGTTGACTCCACTTAACCGAGATGTCACCCACACGTGCGCACAATCAACTCAAGCAAAAGATGTCAAGGACAGGTAGTGGAAGGAGGAGTTAACTCTGATGCAATAATGAGGGATGATTATGAGGAGGGATCATGATGACCAAGCAGGTGGGGACCAACGGTCCTAATCGGGGCAATGTGCACCTTGCCAGCTCAGCACTCATAACCAAAAATATCCATAAAAGGTAATGAGCACTCCTCCCTGAGCATTCTCACCACCTTTTCTTCAGCTTCTCCTCATAACTCAGCCACACAATAGTCTTCTTATGCCCCCATAGCCTCGTAACCACCATCCTCCATAGATTTCCTCCATATTTTTGCTCTCGGCATTTTCTAAAGGAGCACCTACAGGAAATCTACAGGAGGGACAATGTGCTTCTACAGGAGGGGGAATGAGTCATTTTGAAGGGAGGAAATGTGATTTGTGGCATGAATTTCAGTCTAAAGAGGTAGGGTTCATGAATGCCCTCTATTGAATACTGAAATGCGAAAGGGATGGTCTCAAATTAAAAGTAAAATAAGTCTTTAAGAGGGTAGAAATACATAAAAATAAAACTAAAAATAAAAATCTCTAATTTTCTAAAAAGCACAGTTCCCTATGTTTTTCCATTTAACTCAAACTTCTTTGTCTCCACCTCCATATCTGGTTTTTTAAAAATAAGTACAGGTAATATGACAAGGGGGTTTATGAGAAAAGAGCCCACTAACTCCACTAGGCTCTATGCACATCCTCAAGTAGTGGACATATTTACAAGGGCAAACTGGATGAATTTCTTTGAGAAGATTAGAGGGTTTGATGATGAAATTGCCCATGAATTTGCTCTCTCTCTAGTCCCTCACACAAGAATGCATGCTATTGTAACCATTAGAAGCCTCTCCATTGAAATAACCCTTGAATTCATCAGTAGGGTCACTACCCTTCCTCTTGTGTTTCCTTGGAGTAAAGATGAGAAACCAATTGGCTAGGCTGCCAAGAACAAATTTTTCCAAGATAATGAAACCCCTGTTGAAGACAAAAATGGAATCAAGAGGGCTAGTATACCATATCCCTGGGATGAGGTTAGCTCCCAAATAATCAAATACATTTCCTGTGAGGGGAGGTACATCATTGTTTATGGATATCATTTCAGAATCCTCCAAGAATTGAGATATGGCATGGATACCCAGCACATCAAAAGCTCAGTAACCCCTACTTTCTCCTTCAGTTCCTCATTGACTCCAGCACCAAGGTGCAAGAAGGAAATTCACGGTAGCTAGCTCACCATGGCCTAATCAAGATCCTAGTAGAAGAGGCCCTCCATACCATTACACTCCCTATAGCATGGGAAGTTTTCAGAAACATGACAGCTGAGGATGACATCAAGGCATTAACCTACGATGTCAGTCCTACTGTGAGTGAGGAGGGAGAACAACAAGGAGGAGAAGATGAAGCTTGTGGTGACATAGCAGAGCAAGAGAGGAAGGAGGAAAGAAAATAAACAGAGTAGGAAGAGGAAAAAGAGACAGAAGACGGAGAAAAGCACGCAGAGATGGTAGAGCACAGAGAAGAATCCCTTGAAACCTTGGAAAGGGAAGCAGCAACTACTCTCACTGCCCTCAGAACACCCAGTAAGCAGAAGTAGAAGAGGAAAAGACAAACCTCCATGTATTTCAAGGCAAGGAAGAGTACCTGAATTAAAACAGGCAAACCTCAGCCCTCATCAAAGACTCCCATTCACATTGAAGATTCACCATCTGCCAAGGTGAAAGACTCTCCTTCCAAGACACCTATAACCTATGAAAGGGGGGCTACAAGATCTTCTACATGGAAGGGGAAAGCAATTCTACATGTCCCCAAAACGGACCTACAGGAGGCTGAAATAGTCCTACAGGAGACACTATCCAAACTACAGGAGATTTAAAAACTTGAGGAAAGGATATGAGGACAGACAGAGGTGAAATAAGAAGCACAAGAGCTACAAGAACCTAACCCCCAACCAAAACTTGACTCCTATTACAGAATACTTGAGGGGGGCATGATAATCCCACAGAAATTTGCAATTCTATAGTTTTTTGAATTGGAAAAAGATAGAGTGAGAACACAACGGTGGATGTAGATAGCCAAATCCAAAGGAGTTGAGGATGTTGGCCACATGGAAAAAAAACTCGGGGAAATGGGCAAGGAATTGAGTGCTCTCAGAGACAGAGAAGCCATCACAAGAAGCCACCTTAAGAAGGAGAATGAAATACTAAGGAGGTAGTTGTAGGAGAAAGAGACTCATTTGGAATACATGGCCAGATTATCCATGGAAGCATTACAATGCAGAACATCAACCAAATCCTATGGCCTCTATCTGAAGGATCAATGGCTTCAATTCTAAATAAAAACTTTGGCACAAGAGGCACAATTCCTTTCCAAGATTATAGGAAGTTCATGGATTTGTGTGACCAAAGCACCTCCGAGGACAAAGCAAAGATTACAAAGTTCTATCTACATAACATGGCCCTCACAGACCTAAATGTGTGGGACCCCAATGCCAAGCTAGGGGATCTGCAATTAATGGCCATGGCATCATGGATGAACCATGAGGAATTGAGGGCAGCAGAAATGAAAAGATTGATGATAAAGAGCAGAATGAGCCATTAATGATAAGAGTTGAGCCATCAGATCCTATGGAACTCATTAGCACACACAACTTGCTTGTCAATGACCCTCAGATTACCCCTAAATATCTAGCCAATCAGACACAAGCCATTGCACACTTTGAAGATATGCAAAGGCTAATTTGGGATGATTTTGTGCATGCATGTATGAGAAGATGGAACACCCTACCCCACAGCTTGTAGATCAGAGAATACCATTCTCCCATGAGTCTGAGGGAGGCATTGAAAATAGTGTCAATGTACAAGCACTCCATGCAAAGGCTGAAGGTCAACTGGATTGGCCTCAAACTAAGTCCTTCACTCCTATTAGGCATGCTGGAAAGCAGAAGAGAAGAAGAAGAGAAGGAGCAGTAGAAGGACATAGATAGAACAATAGGATTTTATGGAGAACATGAGCAGACCACATCAGAAGCTTCGAATGCTAGGGAGGCCACCAAGGCCATAAAAGATGAAGAGATTAACGAGGTTACTCAGAGGATGAGCAACACCTTCAGTAGGGGTGATGATGAGCCTCATAAATGGGTAATTATATGGGCTCATTTTACCTCCTAACCTAATCAAATCAACCATTCTCTTAGCTTATTTTATGATATTCTGATTATATTTATGCTTATAGGGTGACTTGAGTTAGTTATTATGCCATGTGGTCTAACATGTATTTAATGCAAATTATTGATGGATTTCAAGGTCAAATTCAAGGATCTAGTGGCCAAAATGTAGCAATAACTCAAAGTAGATAGAGGAGTGAACTTATAGGAGGGAATCTCCCTCATTTATTGATCGTCACTTCAAATTCCCCTTCATTTAGCTCGTAGTACAAGCAGCCAAATCATGCACTAGAAGGCAGTCGAGCAAGTTGAAGATGTTTGAGAGTTATCTCGAGTTTTGGGAGCCAAGCCTCCCTGATTTTAAGGAATTTTTTGGTAGCTTCAGATGTATAAGTAGAGAGGCCTAGGGCCTCACAAGGGTTGACTTTTTTCTTATGTAAATTCTGCTCAAATTTTGAGACAGTTTTATGTAATCTTGCTATTTTTTGACAATGAAGATGGAATCCTTTTCGAGTTAGCACTAAGTTATCGCAGATGGCTAAAGCTCTTGGTTTAAGGCACAATCCAAGTATCCAAGCTCCTCTTTACTTTTATTTGTATGCTTTACTTCAATTGTAGATTAGTTTGTTGTTAGATGTATTTCTCTTATGGTTAAGAATAGGTTGCTTTTGATGATTTATTAGTTTGCTTCCATTTGTGCTTTCTGTAGTAGGTTAAGCAGTGATCAGAAAAGATTCAAAAGGCTAGCAATAATGCCTTGGCCTCTCTTCCTGCCTTTGGGACCATGATTTGAGGCAAAGACTCTCTTGCTGCCCCAAAAACACAGATTTTCCTCATTCCTAGGACTTCTAGTGTTTGCAACTCTCTAGTAGGTTGATAGTCCAGTTTTGATTTGTTGTAGACCTTCTTTCTCATGTTCACTTCTTGATTTAAAATAGTCCTCTTGCATGCTTTCCTTTCTTGCAGCATTTCCCAGCATTTCCTTCTATGCATCATAGTTTAGGCCATTTTAATGTAAAACTCTGTTTTTCCTAGGATGCATTCATTTCAATGGTTGCTTGATTTTCTTGGTTTCTATGCAGAATATCTCTTCCATAAGTAGGCTATCTTACCAGAAATCACACCCTCCATCTGATTCATGCCCTATAGGTCTCCCAAACCTCACCTCAATTCTTTCGTAGTTTCCTTCATTTTTCACAAAACTTCTTCCTCTCTCCTTGAGAAAACCCAATCATATTTCTCTCTCCTGGTGATTCATGGTAGACCTTAGGCACCCTAACACCTCATTCCAACCTTCATCCACCTTTTCCACCCACTCTCACACCCTCAGAACAGCGTAAATTACTCTCGGCCTCCACCTGTAGGCCTCTTGTAGTTACCCTGTTTTCCTCCTGTAGTTTTCCTGTGTCCTCCTGTAGTTTTTCCTATTTCTTTTGAAGGCCGAGTGTGGGAAAAGCCTCTAGAAGGCCACCTAAGACCTCCTAGGACCCATCAACACCATCCTACATCATTCCAAGCTCCAAAACCGCCCTCTAACGCCACCTATTCGCTGCCACACTCACACACAATAAATTAAATGCATGTTAATTTCACACAAAAATCCAAAAATATGTTTTTTGCTTATTTACTTCCAGAAATAGCATGGTTAGATGTTGTTTACTTCCTTGAGTAGGTAATGGCATTCATTTTATGGCTTTCATAGTTTTTTTGGCAAAATTGGAATTAGCATGTTAATTAGGGTTTACTAGGTTGCTTGACATTACAGTCTTTCTCCTTTTTGTAGTTATAATAACATCTGTAGAGTAATCTTTCTTTCCTTTCATTATACATAGAGCTTCTTCTAAAATCTATAGAAGTTGGCTTGAGTTCCTAGTGATCTTGTGTCGGCTGACCAAGTGACAACCTACAGTGAGAACTAGTACTTGTGCATATAGCACCGATGCTTCCAAGTTTGTTACGAACTACTAGGTTGATAAAAGTAAAGTTGGTAGCCCAGGAGTTGCAACATTCTTGTTGCAATACTGGCACTCACCATTAGGCATCAAGTCGACATCTTGATTATACAGCTCTGGCTCCTCCTTCATGTCTATGATCTATATTAATGTTTCAACCTTCTAACCAAGCTCCATGTCCTACATCTGTCCACCCTCCTCCTCTGCTGGTTGTCGGTTGTGTTCTTGCTCTTCAACTTGTTTTTGTGTTGTTTCTTCTACTATTTCACTTCTACTTTCTTCTTCTTCCTTATTCTACTTCTCTTTTTGTTCTTGCTTATGCTTTTCCTCCTCCAGTCTCCTCTGCTCTTCCCTCTTCCACTATTTTGCTCTCTGCATCCTTTGTTTCCTCCTTTCCTCTACTACTAAATTCACTTTCATAATAGATGGATCTACTTTCATCGTGCAGCTTCATTCTCCCCTTAAAATATAAGAAACGTTTCTCTTTCCCTTATCTTACGCGAGGTCTCTCCCTTTTACTAGCACTACTTTTGGAGTAGATTCCTTCTGCGGAGTCACCTGTGAAGTTCCTACAAAACTGACTGTCTCTCAAGACTTGGAGGAATTATAACAATTCTTCCATGGATCCTCCTCCTTCCAATGAAATGTCTTGTTGAGCAACTAGAAGTTAATTTTCACACAATGTTATTTGCAAATACCACAGGGATTATTAGATTAAAGGCCCGAGTACCGAATTCAAATTTCTCTATCTCTTTTCCTTCAATATCTGCAAATTTTAGGGTCTTGATATCATACAATCCAATTTGCATAGGAAGATTTGTCCAATGTGTTTTCTTCTTCCTGTGAAAAGTTGTTAAGAACCTGTTGAGGCCTCAAAATTTTCTGTGACAACATGGGGGATAACCACCCGGTCGGAGACTTGAATACCGTCCCTTATCTATTTGGGTTGGTGGCTCCGACTGGAATTATGGGACCAGTTTCCAATTTGAAATACGGTAGGATGGGGTATGCGTTTGAGTATCAAAGTTGATTCTGTAGATGAGGGTGGTTTCAATGGAAAAAATCAAACTATATATATATATATATATAATATATATATATATATATATATTACTCTTACCTGGCCTTAAATCAATATTTGTGCGATCTAAATAAATGACTATCTTGAATGGTAATGAATATTATTCATACAAGAAGTATAAAAACTTTCATAAAAACAACTATTTCGATTAAATAGTTAATTGAAATGGTTGACTGTAAAACGTATCGCATCAAATACTTAACAAAATATTGTTTATCAAAAATAAAGAGAATGATATCATCAGCTATATTTCAAAAGGGAAAGGATAATAGGTTGTATTAAAACATAATTGATAAAAAAAAATGTACATGTAGAAGAAACAACTGAATAGTTAATAAAATAATCACTACGCAAAGATAAAAGTATGCGATGCGAGATGTTGATCCATAGATAACAAAGCTGCAATCCATGTGTTTTCCCCAAGGTCGATTATAGAAAAACAAAAGTGCAATTCTTAGCAAAATTTTTTAAATAAAATCCATGGACTAGATCGTCAAAATTAAAGAAAGACTTTAAAAAGTACATAAGTGTATGTTTTTAAAGAGTCTCAAATAGAATTGTCATACCCCTTTCTAAATACATGAAAGGGGTTTAAATAAGAAAAATATTAAAAAAATAGCTAAGCACCAAATTCTGAGGAGTGAAACAACTCTCTTTGGAATCGGCGCCAAAAATGAAAAAAATAAAATTGATTTAAAATTCAGAAATTAGATTTTGACAGGTGTTGGTTTCTTATATGTTTCCTCTTCTCGTAAATATCTATCACTGCCTAAACTCCTAGAGGTTGTCTTATGATTATCTTCATTTGTCCCGCAAAAACTGTATCTGATAATGATGTCGTCATATGGATGATAGAATTGGTTAAGCATCGTAGGGCCATCAATTGGCTATGTGGTTTCACTAGGCATGACCAATAAGCTTCCCAATTCCAATGTGGCAGTTGTCTGATCCATTCTTCTTTTGCTGCAAGATTTTCATGCCAACTTGATTACAAATCCTCGATCTCAGGTAGATTACCTGGCAACCATTTTTAATAAACCCTACATACCAAAGATTATCATTAACAATTTATATCATATTGTTTGATGTTTCATTTGAGCTAGAAACTGCACCTCCACCATGTTTTGTCTAGATTTCCCAATCAATAAAGAGAATGTCCTTGTGAGATTCTTTGATCTTTAGAAATTATGTTGTTTTTCCCTTTGAATTATCTTGCCATGTGATCAAGTTTGAAATCTTTTCATCTATTTCCTCAAAGCTAATTTTAGCATCTGTGAATTGATTCACTAATGCATCAGCTTCTTGGCACAATGGGTTAATCTCTAGAAATTGCTTACAAAAGACTGATAGTTGCTTTGATAGCAACTAATTGATTTCTAAAGCCTCTTTGATGAATTCATAAACTTTTGGATAATCCTTCATTTGACCTACAGTAAATCGCAGTTGTGTGATTTCAGCATCTTTAGCATTTAATTATATTTGGCTTTGAAGTTTTAGGTTCTTGAAACTCTGGTACGATTTCTCAAACTGTAATTTAACATGTTTCTGTGCATTCACTTTTTATCTTTTGAGTTGATCCTCCAACTGCCTTATTATTTCCTCCTTTTCTCTGATCAGATTTCTCACTTATTTTGCTTTATCAATCGTTGCATAAGCATAAGCTCCTGCAAACTGAGATAATTTGGTCAAGTTTTCGGATGGATCTATAGGTGTATCTTTCCAAACAACATCCATTGGCTCGTTGCCTGGAAAAATAATAGTATGATCAATTTTTCTTTTTTTCCATTGTCTCTTCATGACTACCCGATGTTGGGGACTATAGAAAGTATATAAAGGAGGAATTCCTTCTTCTTTCAAAACAATTTATGAAGAAGGAAAAGAAGGAATAACTTCAATTTCTCTCAAGTAGTGAGAGGATTTTCCATAGATTTATCAGTAGCCTTTGGCGTTTCGAGAAAATTCTATGTCTGATTCATACCTCCCTATGGTTCATTGGTTATCTATTCAAATTGTCCCCATTCTTTTTGCATTTGCTCCTGATCAAGTCCCTTCTTGGTATTCTTTTTATTGGAAGGTTCTTCCACCTTCTTCTCTATAACAGATTCCTCTAGTTGTTCAGCATCTTTGGATGTTTTCTTTGCATCCTTTCCTAAGACATTAGTAGAAACCCTTTCCTCTTAAGACTCTTGCGTGACTATTTGAAGTAGATTTAAAGGCACTTGCGTTAACCTTTGATTTTTGTACTCCTTGAATTGTGCTAATTCAGTTGGATTCAGTCTGATCACAGCTAAACTTTGTACCTATGAAAAAAAATTAGCTGCTTTAAAAATATCGTCAAAATGATCATCCTCATGAATAGACGTCTTGACTTTAACAGATGAGGTAAAATTATACACGGCCTTATTAGGGTCATACTGCCTTTCTCGAAACTCAACAAGATCTAAACTGTAAATGTGTTGACTTCAACCTGTTCATGTTTGAAGTCATGTAAACAATAAACACCACACCGAAGTGGAAAAGTGGGCCAGAGATGTTTTTTAAACTCTTTTAGAGACCTGGTTACACCCTTGCTACTGTCTGGTATGCAATTTCTCTGGCTAATAATTTATTAAGTACATACCACGGAAGTACATGAGGTGGAGTGGTTCTTCCAAAAACTCTAATATATGTGAAAATTCCTCTCGAAACCATCTTGTCACAGGTTTAATATCGAACTTGGCTTCTTCAGATAATCTTGGGGCATTCTTGTCAAAGACAACCTGATGAATAAGGAGCATAACCCCCTGACAAATATGATAGAAGTATTTATTGAAACAAGAATTCCAAAGGGCTTTATGAAATACATGAATTGGTGTGGGATCCTAAGGCATCCACTTCCATCCCATAATCGAAAAGGGAAAGATGAAACACACAGTGTCTATTATGTAGGCACACATAAAAAACGAAGGAATGGTTGTTGTACTGACAAAATGGTTCTTCCTATATTCTATGATGTGGCGGGATAAATTGTTTGACAATATTATGGCCCAATCCATTATTATAGAATTAGAAGCAGCATCAATTAGAGGCACCCATTGAACTAAAAACTTGATAGGTCTGCATATCCAAATAATATACATAGAATTATGGCAATGTATAAATAAGGAGTGGAAAGAGAGGCTGCCGTATACATACCAGTTCTATCCATCTTATGCTTGCTAGGATTTGACCTCCATTGCTTTATAACTTCAGATGGTTCTTCATTTTCAGCAGCAAATTTCTCAACAACTGTTTTAACATAAATCCTATGTGGCTGTGGTAAATGATACATCCTCCTAATATCCTCAAGTTTAAAAGAGTCAATGACCACTTGTCTTGAGGTTACAAATTCTTTGTCTTCAATTATCACATTTTCAATAACCCATTTCACCATATCGGTGTAGGGTAATATTTTTGGTCTGGATGCTACCTTATGCAAAACAGATCTTGCGACCTCAGAATAAGAAGCGTTTGAGGATTCAATATCATCTATCATCGCTTCCTTCTGTCTTCCCTTCTCGAATATGTTATAAACATTCTCCCAAGAGCTGATGCCGCACTCTAGTGAACATGTTGTATCAAAAAATAGGGGTGATGATTCTAGTACATCTTCAGTTGGGGACTGTGTAACCTTTCCTTTATTCATCTTAACCATTAAGCTGACTAATTGAGTCTCTATTATAGACCTGTAACCACAAAGAAGGAGAAAGTGATAATGCGAAGGATAAAAAATTGAAATATAATGGCATGCATATATGAAAACCTTTTTCAAATTAATGAAACTCAAAAACTTAAATGCCCGCATAATGGTGAGAAGACATCGAATTTTTTGAGCTGCAGAGTCATAAATATCCATAACTTGAAACGATAACTGCATAAGATTTGGATTAACTCTCATTAATGTAGTCTATCGCAAATGATATTTTCGGAGCAGATCATTAAAAACTTGTTAAAGTACCATCCTTAGAACATGAAATGTGATTTTACAATTTAATGATGTGTCATGTTGGTAGTACTAGATTCTCTCGCAAATCGGAAATTCACAATGTCACACAAATAGTTTGATTACCAGTTTTGTGATTTTGTGATTTGTGAGATTGCAAGATTTCGATCTGACGGATGTGAAAATGTTTTAATATTACAATTAATTTGTTTTTCGGGTCCATCTTCATATCGCAATATGTAAAAGGAGGGTTTTAATATGTTCTATTGCTTTTTTGCAATGCGAAAACTCTAACAGGATTTGACCGAAAATGAATATTCCTGGATTCTCCGCATATCACAAATTGACGATGTTCATATGGTAATGTTAAGTGTCATGCAAGACATTTTGCAAAATGCGAAATGCGATTTCACTTTGGAACGAGGTAAATGATTTTTTTTTTTTGGGATTTTAATGAATTTAAACCGAGTTATTTTTCTAAAGGGTCCCCATTTATTATCTAAAGGATTTTCACCATAATTGGGGGTTGTTGTAACACAGCAATTGGCGATTCACTGGAAAAACCAGTTATCTCTAATAATTTTCAAGTTTCCAAAACTTTCAAAGTAAATATAGTTCAAGAAACAGGAATTGCATGAAATAGGAATTGCTCAACATTTCTCTGAATAATAAAAACAAACTCACCTCATTATAATTCATTTAATATCCTCTTAAAGATGAAAATTCCTTTTCATATATCAATCCTTACTCAGTTTAAAAGATAAAGTTGGGGGCTTTTGCAGATCAACATTTTTAATGTACTCATTTTTCAGAGGTAGAGCGTTTGTTGCCAGCAAGCATCCATAGCCTTGACAAGGTTATCCTTTAACCAGCAATGATTCAGTGTCCCATCCAGATAAGGGTGCAGTTTTCAAAGATAAATCCAAAATCATATACTTTTTTATTAAACATTTTATTTAAAAATTACTCAAAAGTCATTGTCTTGGTTTGGTGGCCAAATAATGACAATTCCATTCATTGGTTGTAATTCAATTGAACATGCTAGCTCGTGATGGGACCCTTTGTCTTAAGATTAAAATAATCTCAAGCCATTACCCTATTTTGGTATGCAGTATTGGCAATGTCAGTCTATTATTTTCCTATGAACATGGTAAGCAGGCTCTTGATGAGACCTCTTATCTTTTGAGTTTCAGTATATTTTAGAATTACACTCGAAAAAGAGAAAAGTTTACTGGATGGGGAGAACCATTGATTCCTAAAGAGTTTTGGGTGACAATTATAGAATTGAAGATGTTTATCTGCAAACAGTCTTTACTTTGTCAAAGATACTTTTCTTGACTGATAATAGAACAAATTTTTTTATAAAGTTGGAAGTTTCTCAAAGAATAAATAATTTGGTGGAAAATAAAATTTCAGAGATTCATGGAAGTTAGCTAATTTTCAAATGTTATAATTATTTCCTTAACAATCTCCACTTCTAAAAGTGATAAACCAAAATATTTCCAAAAGAGTTATTGTGAAGCCAAAAGTAAATGCCATTTAACATTATTTTCCTACAAAGCATAAAATGAAAGAAGAAAAATGTGATAATCTTACAATTAGGAGAGGTTATCTCCTAAGAAAAAAAATTCTTCAAGATAAGCCCATTAACAGGAAGAGAATCTCTTCTTCCTAATAAATCTTGTAATATGAAGGTCGATGGGCCTACTTTCTCAACAATCCGAAATGGTCCAAGCCACAATCTTTAGAATTTGGTGTGTTTTCCTTTTTCCTCGTGTGATCTCTGCTTTCTCTCTTTCCTCTTCTAATTTGAGAATTCGATCTTGTCTTAATTGTAATGAAGAAGAAGGGGTTTCTTCAATGAATTTCACTAGGGCCAGAGAGGGAATAGCTAGATTTGATGGGATGACAACTTCTTTCCCATAAACCAAATTAAATGGAGAAGTGCCTATTGAGGCGTTCTCAATGATTCTGTTTGCCCACAGAGAAAATGCTAAAGATTTGTGCCA
The DNA here is from genome assembly GCA_000404065.3 of Pinus taeda. Lineage (NCBI taxonomy): Eukaryota > Viridiplantae > Streptophyta > Pinopsida > Pinales > Pinaceae > Pinus > Pinus taeda. The sequence goes on from APFE030058046.1 coordinate 149,700, forward strand.
ATTCTTTGGACTTTGGTCGATAGTCCATTTAATGATTTTAATGAGGTTCTTGTTAGTTGTTTCTGCTAACCCATTCCCTTGAGGATAGTAATTGGCAGAATACTTCAATTGAAAACCACTTTTTAGTGTTCATTCCTTCGTATTGTTTCCAGAAAAATAAGATGTGTTGTCGAACATGAGTGCATTAGGTAAGCCAAATCTAGTTATGATAAATTCATCAATGAATTCAATAATTGTATCAGAATTGACTACTCTTAGTGGAATTGCTTCCACCCACTTGGTAAAATAATATGTAGCAGTAAGAATGTATTTGTGTTGTTTTAAAGAGTTAGGAATGAACTCACCTATAACATTCAATCCCCATTGTTCAAAAGGTTATTCAATGTTGACTGGTTGTTAAGTAAGTGTTGGCTTCATTTTTCTTCTAACAACTATTTGACATACTTTTCATTTTTTTCACATACTCATGATTGTCTTTGAACATTGTTGGCCAATAATAACTAGCATGAAGAATTTTGTGCATTGCTATATCTCCTCCAAAATGTCCACCAGCGAGGCCATCATGGAGTTCCTACAAAACTTTTTATGCTCCAGATTTTTCGAGGCATCTTAGAAAAATGGAATCATATTTTCTTTCGAAATAACACATTATCAATGATTTGATATTGAATAACTTTTAGCCTTAAATCTCTTTTCCTTTTATAGTTGAGTTCAAGAGGAGAAAATCCATTTATCAAATGTAAAATCAAATTAGCATATTGGGATTCAGACTTGTTTAGATTTACCTCAGATATTTGCACAGTATTACCTGAATCTTCATCTATTGATATGTTGGAAGCTCCTGCTAACATCCTGCAAAAACCTTGTTCTTTGATGATTTTATCTCATTTAATTTCAATGTCATATTCCTGCAGCGTAGTCACCCAATTTGCCATTTTCTCTCCTAATTCTTTTTGCACTAGTAAATTTCTCACAGATGAGAATGGGACTATTAATTTAGTGTGTATTTTAAGAAGAAAAGGTCTAAAATGATTTATAGATTTGAAAACAGAAAAAGTCTTTTTTTCAACATCTCAGTAATTCAATTCAACGCCTTGCAGATTGGAGCTAAAGAAAAAGATTGGTGTTTCAATTTCTCATCATTGATTTGTGTCAAAATGGCCACATATGATGTTTCAAAGGCAAAAATATATAAAATAAAATGATTAGAAAAGTCTAGGTTTGCTAAAGAGGGAGCATTTATAATTGCTTGTTTGATAAGATCAAAAGCTTCTCGCTCACTATGTCCCTATTTAAAAACTGAATTTTTCTTGATCATGGATTGGAAGGTAAAATAATTTGTGAAAAGTCAAGCACAAATATTTTAACAAAATTTATCTGACCTAGGAAGGACTGCATGGATTTTTGTTGTGAGGCAAAGGTATTTCAAAAATTTCTTTTATCCTATTAGGATCTATGTGAATGCCATCTTTGGATACAATAAATCCAAGTAGTTTACCTTCACTTAAAGCAAAGTAAGACTTCTTTGGGTTTAGAGAAATTCTGTACCTTTTACAACGTTCAAAGATTTGTTTTAAGTCTTTTAAATGATTATTGTGTTTCTTTGAATATATTGTTATATCATCTAAATAAATGACCACGATTTTATTTACTATACCTTTGAAAACTATATCCATGGCTCTCTAGAAAGTCACACCAACATTGATTAATCCAAATGGCATATTTTGATAGGTGTATGTTCCCAATTTGGTTCTGAATGTTGTTTTTAGTCGATCATTTAGATGTACAAGAATTTGGTTGTAACCTAAAAATCCATCTAGAAAAGACATTAATTTTGAACCTGCGACTGTCTGTAGTACCTGTTCCATAGGATGCAGTGGAAAGTTGTCCTTCTAACAAGCCTTGTTGAGATTGCAGAAGTCTATGCAAATAAGAATATTACCATTCTTTTTCCTGACTGGTACTAGGTTAGAAACCCATCTTGAATGTCTAATAAGAAAAATGATTTTGGCTTTAAGAAGTTTGTTTAATTCAGATTTGATTTGATTCTCCAAATTTGGATGAATCTTTCTCAACTTCTGTTGTACAAGCTTTTTATCAGATATCATAGGAATAGTATTTTGTATGATAGAAGTATGATACATTTTAAGATCGTCATAATTCCAAGAATTTTTTTTTTATATATTCTCAACAAATGAATGAAGGCTAACCTTTCGTCAGGTGCAAGACCAAGACCTAGATTAATATTTTGTGGTTTTAGATCAGTTCCAAGATTTACTAATTCAAACCTCACTGTTGAACTTTGAAGTTTTGAATTAGTTTGTTTCTTGAATTTGTCTTTAAGATCATATAGATCTTCCATCTTTACTACAAATTTTGGTATGGGATTTTCATTTTTCTTTTGTTTAAGCTTACTATAATTTTGGCCTTCATCTATTATTTGGTCATTGTATGAGCCCTCAGATGTCAAGAAGTTTATGATATCCTGATCATCATTTAAAACTTACCAGTTGGTTATATTATCAAGAATAGAAGGTTTAAAAATTAACTCTATAGAAAATCGATTAGGACTATAATCCTTTGATGGTATGAGTTTGGAAGAAATGTTAGCTAACAGATCAGCACTTGTTATCTGAAGTCTTGGTATTGGAGAGATATTGAATGTGAGTAAATGTGAGATAAAGTCATAGACTAATGATTGATATGGTTTAAATGTCTAGAAAGGCAATGAATAGTGTTCCTTACCTATTTGATTAGGATTTCAGAGTCTCCAAAGACATGGAGGTATTTGATATCAAGGCCTATGGCTTTGTACAATCCTTGAAAAATGCCTCGTACTCAGTTGTGTTATTCGTGCATTCAGATTCAATTCTACATAGTTTTCTCTCCTTCAAGGCTAACTAGTATACAACCTGCTCCTGCTCCATCATTAGATTTAGATCCATCAAGAAATAATTTCCAAAACACAAAATTAACTACTAGTTTATCTACGAAATTGATACATTTGGAAGAATTTGTTTGCAAATAATTTTCAATCTATGAGGTAACAAAATTATCCAGAAAAGGTGAATTTTGTGTATTAAAATTGCCCAAAATTGATTCGACATAATAGTTTCCAATGATATTATTGTTGTATGCAAAGCGCTCATTTTCTCCTTGTAGTTCAGTCACGGTGTACTTTAAATTCTTCTCACAGTCAACCCTTATTTGATTTGGCTTTCCATTGTAAGGAAGCCACATATCAGACCAATCTGTTGTGATACAGCCATAAAGCTTTTTGGACCAATCTCTCCTGAGGATTAAGCTGTAAAATTTAGGAATATCAATGACTAATATGTCAAATACTTCTCCTCGACTTCGACTTGTGTCTGATCTAACTGTACAATGTGAACAACAGAATTCTGGGGTAAAACATTTAATTTCACACAGACTGTTTTTGGCATAATGTTGGATGAAGCTCCTGAATCAACTAAACATTGTGAAGATTTTTATTAAATATTTCAAAATTCAAAACAAAAGGAGGAGTATGAGAATTAGATCTACGACCAATTAAAACAACATCAGTTGGTTTGACTTTATTCGATGAATTACTGGGAGGCCTACCCATTCCTTGAGCATCTTGAGAAATTACAGCAAGAGGAAGAGGAGAAGTGGGAACTGCATTTAATTCCTTGAGCAGTAGCTTTTGTTGATGTTTCAGCTTGCTAAGATCATATAGTGTAATATTAGCTCTGGTCTTCTTCGTGTCTTCTATTATCTTGTATTCCATATCATCAAAAATTGCCAAGGTTTTGGCTATAAGTGAAGGATTAGATTGAAGTGGGGATGTTTGAGTAGACTTGGGATATGGTTTCTTGCCAATTTCTTTTTGTTTACAGCAGGATTTGATGGTTTATGTTTTTTACTTGACTATGGTGAATGAGTAGAGCTCTTGCTTCTAGTGGTAACAGGTAAGGCTTTGTCTTCCTCATTATCTGACAAACGGAGAATGAAATCCCATGTTCCATGTACTTCAACTAGCTCTTCATAATTAGTTTCTTCATCAGTTGTTGATACTTCTTCTTCTTCCAAATCTGATTCAGCATTTGATATGGTATTTGGAGGTTTAGGATCAAAGATTGGATTTCTTTTAAAAGTTATAAAAGGCTTTCTAGAAGAAGTTTCAGCTAATTGCTTCTTTATCTCAACCATTTCATTAGACATGGTTTTAAGTACTTTTTGTAGACCTTCAAGATCGAAAGGGTCTTTAGACATTTTCTTCTTAGATTTTTCTTTGAAGGTGACCTTTTTGGACTTTATTTCTTCTAATGTGTTTTTCTTGTCTAAGGCTAAAATTCATTTCTCTATAGCTATAGCTTCTTTCATGTTTTCAGCTAGGGTTGGCTTAGCTTCTCTATCTATCAAAATAGTTGTATTTGAAGAGAGAGAATAAATGTACCATTCATTTTGTACTTCGGCACTTAGTCTGGATGCAACATCGATTTTATTTAACAATTTGTTAAAATGTGAATTGAACTCCTTAATGGGCTCTTTTGATTCATCTTTTAAGTTGGAGAGATCATTAATAAGAGTAATTGTTGAGCGATCATATCCAAATTTGGCTAGGAATTGTTCTTGGAACATGTTCCAACTATCAATGGAACCAAAAGGTAATGAAAAGTAACAAGATCCTGTTAATATTTTGAAAGTATAAGGAAATAAACGTACAACAACATCTTCTTCTACAACTCCATTAAGTTATAGATAACATGAAGTTGTTTATATGCTCCTCGGTAGGAAGACCATCATCGAGGTTAAATTTTGGCAACCATTTTTCCAGATGGGCAGGTAATGGATGTAATGGTCCTGCCATTTGAATGCCTCCTGGATTTTCCCATGGTATTTGAGCCATTGTGGATATTTGTGTGGAAGAAGATGCACTAGTAGTAGAACGTGATTGGGTGGAGGAAGATTGTTCTCTTGTACTGGTGTAAATTACTATTTGAGATGGTGAAGTGGGTGATTGGATAGAGTGAGTTTGTGATGAATATGATTGAATAAATGAAGGATTTTTTGGTGATGGTGAGAAAATCTCACTATTAGTTTCATACTTAGATTTCTTGGTTTTCCTTCGAGGAGGAGGTAGAGGAAATTCAAATGGATGTATTCCAAATTTTTCACTCTACGATCTAGTTAATCTTCGAGAGGAAGGAAAAGATGAGGAAACATTGACTTCAAATGACTCGGATACCTCATGAGATAGAGAAATCCCTTCTAATTTCTAAATTAAATATTGTACTTTAGGAGTTTCTACAGAAGAAGGTTGATCTAATTTCTTTTTGGAAACACTAGTGGATTTTAGAGATTTTTTCACAACTTCATGTTTGGGATTTGGAAATCTGGAATGTGACCGAGAAGTTGGAAGTGAAAATGAGGGAGTTTGAATCTTAGAATGGCTTTTCGATTTAGATTTACTTTTCATTCATATTTTGGCCCTCCTTCTAGTGCCAAAATGTTTATGCCTCAAAATTCATCACGACAACATGGGGGATAACCACCTAGTCGGGGACTTGAATACCATCCCTTAACCATTTTGGTTGGTGGCTCCGATTGGAATTATGGGACCAGTTTCCCATTTTGAAATATGGTAGGATGGGGTATGCATTTGATTATCAAAGCTGGTTTGATAGATGAGGGTGGTTTCAATGGAAAAATCGAACTATCTATACATATTACTATTACGCAGGCTTAAATCAATATTTGTGTGATCTAAATAGGTGACTATATTGAATGATAATGAAGATTATTCACACAATAAGTATAAAAACTTTTATAAAAACAACTATTTTGATTAAATAGTTAATCGATATGGTTGACTGTAAAACATATCACATCAAATACTTAACAGAATATTGTTTATAATAAATAAAGAGAATGACAGCATTAGCTATATTTCAAAAGTGAAGGGATAACACATTGTATTAAAACATAATTGATAAACAAATGTACATATAGAAGAAACAACTTGATAGTTCATAAAGTAATCACTACGCAATGATAAAAGTACCCAATGCGAGACGATTGATCCATAGACAATAAAGTTGCAACCCGTGTGTTTTCTCAAAGATCAATTACAAAAAAACAAAAGTGCAATTCTTAGCAAAGTTTCTTAAATAAACTCCATGGACTAGACCAAGAAAGACTTTAAAAAGTACAGAAGTGTATGTTTTTAAAGAGGCTCAAATAAGATTGTCAAATCCTTTTCTAAATACATGAAAGGGGTTTAAATAATAAAAATATTACAAAAATAGCTAAGTTCTAAATTTTGAGGAGTGAAATGACTCTCCTTAGAATCAGTGCCAAAAATGCAAAAAATAAAATTTATTTAAAATTCAAAAATCTGATTTTGATTGTTGTTAGCTTTTGATATGTTTCCTCTTCTTGTAGATATCTATCATTGTCTGAACTCCTGGAGGTTTCCTAATGCTTATCTTCATTTTTCCCACATAAATTGTATCCGATAATGATGACATCATATGGATGATAGAATTGGTTAGGCATCATAGGGCCATCAATTGGTTGTGTGGTTTCACTTGGTATGACCAATAAGCTTCCCAATTCAAATGTGACAGTTGTTTGATCTGTTGTTTTTTTTTGCAAGATTTTCATGCCAACTTGATAGGAAATCCTTAATCTCGAGAAGATTACCCAGTGAACATTTTTTAATAAACCTTGCATACCAAAGATTATCATTAACAGTTTCTATCATATTGTTTGATGTTTCACTTGCACTAGAAACTGCCCTTACAGCCTGTTTTATTTGGATTTCCCAATTAGTAAAGAGAATCTCCTTGTGAGATTCTTTGATCTTTGGAAATTCTGTTGTTTTTCCCTTTGAATTATCCTGCCATGTGATCAAGTTTTGAAATCTTTTCATCTATTTCCTCAAATTTGATTTTACCATTCGTGAATTGATTCACTAATGCATCAGCTTCTTAGCACAGTGGGCTAATCTCTACTAATTTCTTACAAAATATTGATTGTCGCTTTGATAACAACGAATTGATTTTTAAAGCCTCTTTTATTAATTCATCAAATTTTGGGTAATCCTTCGTTTGATCTACAATAAATCACAACTGTGCGATTTCAGCATCTTTGGCATTTAATTATGTTTGGATTTGATGTTTTAGGTTCTCGAAACTCTACTGCAATTGCTCAAGCTGTGATTTAACATGTTCCCATGCATTCAACTTTTCTCTTGTGATTTGATCCTCCAGTTGCCTTATTCTTTCATCCTTTTCTCTGATCAAATTTCTCACTGCTTCTGCTTTGTCAATCGTTGCAGAAGCATAATCTCTTGCAAACTGAGATAATTTAGTCAAGTTTTCAGATGGATATATAGGTGTATCTTTCCAAACAACATCCATTGGCTTTTTGCCTGGAAAAATAGCAGTATGATTAATTTTTCTCTTTTTCCTTTATCTCTTCATGACTAGCCGATGTTTGGGACTATTGAAAATATCTAAAGGAGGAATTCTTTCTTCTTTCAAAATAATTTCTAAAGAAGGAAAAGCATGAATAACTTCGATTTCTTTTGAAGTAGTGAGAGGCTTTTCCGTATATTTCTCAGGAGGATTTGGTGTTTCGAGAAAATTCTATGTTTGATTCGTACTTCCCTATGGTTCATTATTTATCTATTCAAACTGTTCCCATTCTTTCTGCATTTTCTCTTGATCAAGTCCCTTCTCAGTATTCTTTTTATTGGAAGGTTCTTCCACCTTCTTCTTTGTAGAAGACTCCTCTAGTTGTTCAACATATTTGGATGCTTTCTTTGCATCCTTTCTTGACACATTAGTATAAACCCTTTCCTCCTGAGACTCCTACGGGACTATTTGAAGTAGATTTAAAGGCACTTTCATTAACCTTTGATTTTTATACTCCTTTAATTTTTCTAATTTAGTTGGATTCAGTCTGATGGAAGCTAAAATTTGTACCTGTGAAAATTGTTCAATTGCTTCAAAAAGATCATCAAAACAATCATCCTCATGAATAAATTCCTTGACTTTAATAGATGAGGTAAAATTATACACGACCTGATTAGGGTCACACTTCCTTTCTCGAAACTCAACAATATTTAAACTGTAAATGTGTTTGATTTCAACCTGTGCATGTTTGAAGTCCTGTAAACAATAAACACCACACCAAAGCATAAAAGTGGGCTAGAGAGATTTTTTTAACTCTTTCAAAGACCTACTTACACCCTTGATAATTGTCTAGTATGCAATTTCGTTGGCTAATAATTTACCAGGGACATACCACAAAAGTACATGTGGTGTAGCACTGCTTCCAAAAAATCTAATATATGTGAATAATTCCTCTCCAAACCATCTTGCCACATGTTGAATATCGACCTTGGCTTCTTTAGATATCTTGGGGCTTTCTTTTCAAAAATAGCCTGATGGATAGGGAGCATAACCCCATGACAAATTTGATAGAAGTATTCATTGAAACAAGAATTTTAAAGGGATTTATGATATACATGAATTAGTGTGGGATCCTAAGGCATCCACTTCCATCCCATAATCAGAAAGGGAAAGATGAAACACACATCGTCCATTATGTAGGCACACATAAAAAACAGAGGAATGGTTCTTGTAGTGACAAAACGGTTCTTCCTATATTCTATGATGTGGTGGGCTAAATTATTTGACAACATTGTGGCCAAATCCATTATTATAGAATTATAAGTAGCATCAATCATAGGCACCCATTCAAATGAAAACTTGGTAGTGTTTACATATCCAAATAATCTACATAGAATTGCAAAACTGTATAAATAAGGAGTGGCAAGAGAGGCTATTGTATACATACCAATTTTATCCATCTTGTGCTTGCTAGGATTTGACCTCCATTTCTTTATAAATTGAGATCATTCTTCATTTTCAGCAGCAAATTGCTCATCAAATTATTTATCATAGACCCTATGTGGCTATGGTAAATGATACATCCTCCTGAAATCTTGATCCAGGTGGCTCTAGACACAAGCAGAAGTCCCAGAGGACTTAGAAAGGGGAAAATTAAAAGTGTCCATATTGATCCTAAACTAGAACCAGATCAAAGTGGTTGTCGCCCTAATTCCAACGGTGCAAACGGCACTCAAATCCGAGCTCATATGAGGGAGAACGAGCCAATCGAAGTTTTGGTCAAAGTTGGGTAGTGGGCCAAGCTTAAGTGTCCTACAATTTGACCGACCCCAGGGCATGAAACCTATCTCCTGAAAGTAGGCGAATTTGTTGGATCTTTAATTTGTCTAATATCCCTTATATTATACAAAATTAGAAAAAAGTGGTTGTTATTATAAAAACAAAAAACAAAAAAACAAAAAAATATTAATATGGGTGGTGGGCCATGACCCCTGCACCTCCACCCAAACCCAACATTATATGTTAACATAAACAAAATGTATTTTTAAATGGGTCAATAGCCATGACCCTTCTGGACCCTCCAATTGCCACCGGACTACATACATTAAACAATGTTAAATGGGTTGTGGGCAAGCCACCTTTGGTGGACCTGACCCACATCCAACCTCCATATTACATACACTAAATGCAAGGAGGTTGGTGGGTGTTGAACCGACGACTGGTGGCTCCGCTAGCCCCGCCCACATGGCAGACCCATATGGCACACACCAAACCACAACATGGTTACCAACCAACCCAAAAACTCCGCCCGAATGTTACGTTCCAACCAAACATTAAATGCGCCCACATCATGACTAACCACCAACTCAAAACTACATGCCACTTTGAAATAAAAAATCAAAAATGTGTTGTGTAATTTTGGCAGAGGTGGAGTTGGAAACCCTGACCTCCCGCATAGTCGCCTCCACCTTAACCAACAGGCCAACAACCTTTTCCTTGGTATTTCCACCCAACTATTTACATATAAACCTAGCATTTGCGTAGTGCACCCAGCATGGAGTGAAGGAGAGTGCACACAGATGGATACATATTTTTTTTTTATTTGTAGGTGGAACCATGAACCTGGGAAAAGGATAGGGGGAACCCTGGTTGAGCCAAATTTCCAGGAGGGTGAAATTTTGCCAGTGTCCAAATTGGGCAAACTTTATGTCGATCCTACACCCGTTAGCGACACAAACCTGATGGCGTAGTTAGAATTTTGATCTAAGCAGCAGATCTTCAGACGACCCAGAGGAGGGAATCTTTGGGGAATCTAGAGGAATCTAAAAGATTCTTGTAACCCCAGATTTCCACTTTCTCAGAATTTAGAAATTTGACAATTGATTTTACCCTATTTGACACCAAAAATCTGATGGTTCATTCAAATTTTCCATTTGATCATTCTATTTTTTGGCCACTTTTCAAAGTGGAGTGTAGGTGTCAACATTTAACGTGCGAGCATTCATTCCATGAGATTCAATGCTGCAAGATTCATGGTATAACCAGCTTCAGCAGTTTCACATCCTTTGCTTCAGATGGCCCCAGGATGTGAGGTATATGCAGTGTGTTCATACACTTATTTTTTCTATGAGATGCATTGTGCTCCACAGATTCATGTTTGATGTTTGATGTGGGATCTTGTTTTCTTTCTTGTTTCATGATTCCTACTTGATGTGATGCGAAAACATCTATGGGATGTACTTGTTGTCATGATTCATCGTGTTTTGTTTGAGATCCATTTGTCATCATGTTGATGGGATACTCATGTTGTCAGCATGTATGTCTAAATTGAGATCCATTTGATGCCATGTTGGCAGGATGCTCATTATTGTTATATGTGAAATTATGTCATACTGATAGGAGTCCTTTTTGAATGAGAGTTCCTATAGTGGAACATCTCTTGGAGCCACTCTTGCGTGAGGGCATATTCCTTGTATGATAGAGAAAACACATGCATGTACATCCTCACTCTTTCCAGCACTTAACGTAGCAGCCTACACCATCTTGACACCAGGGCCCGCAGATGTAGTCCCTCTTGGATGATCTGAATTGGATCCTTCAACATTCTCTAATTTTTCATGACTGTTTCAAATTAAGTCAAGCTTCAAAATCTTATGGATATCGAGCTTATCAGAAATAACCTCTAAACAATGCCAATTTATGGTCAGCACGGAACAACGAGGACCCTCAGTGAAAGCATGCAGACCGTTGGCCCATGGTGACTGCGCACTGGCACAAATTGACAAATGGGAGGTCAAATCCAAAAACAGAGGCAGATTCTGATACATGATTAGCGCTAAAGCGCTAATCGCATATTGCAGGGCGTCCCCCTCAGTGAAGGAAAGCCACCAAGCGCTCGGTCACGAGGAAAAGCATAAAACCATGTGGAAATTGCCAATTTCGTCAGAAGGTGGGTCCTGTGCTAAAACTGACAGGATATCGGAAGGGCTTCAAGCGGTAAGTGGGTTCAACCAAGTCCCGCCCGATGCCATACACTAGGTGACACGCGTCCAGCAGATGAGAGAGAAAACCACTAACATCGGACGGGTAAAGAGCATGCTATTTACCCGCCCGATATGGATGGAGACCGTAGGATCTGGAGGCTCCAGATCAACGGCGGAGAAATGATCCGATGGATGACCAGATTCGACAGGAAAATAGGCTGAGTCATATAAGATTTGAGGTCTGGCATGACCAATGAGTTGGCAGAGGAATCAGTTTCACGAGCAATCTTGGAGCAACAGAAATAATGACCGTTGAAAGAGAACTGACACTCAATTCGTGAGAAAACAAGTGGCCACCTCTCTGTGGAGCGTTACATAGTGATGATGACGCAGAGTAGGGGAATTCAAGTGGATAGAGGCAGGAGATCTAGAGAGCCAGGAAGCGGAAATGAACAGTCAGGAAGTAGATTGGCTTTAAGCCACGAGCAGACAAATAGTAAGAGAGGTAGAGAAAGAGAAGCATAAAGTCGAAAGGCAAGAAAGAAATGAATTACAGAGAACAGAGAAGTTGAGATGACCTGTAGAGCAAAGGCGACATCGAGCAGACAGAGACAGAGAGAGTCTGAGAGTCTATGAACTCTAGAGAAGGCCTGAAAGGTTCAAGTAAATTTTCTATGTATACCTATCAGGTATTGAGTACCAAATTGGACTCATAACACTGAGACCAGTTGAGGTCGAGATTCAGTAAGGGAATTTTGTGTACTCTAGAGACATGGGGATCCAAGTACAATCCTACTGATCATCATCTGTTAAGTGAGACTCAAATTGAGCTCCTTGTTGTAAAAACTCTGCTTTAAGACACAATAGAAGGCCACCATTGAAGGCTGGACCATGATACGTAGCCCACGAGGATTGGGTGAACTCCTTATTAAATTTGATGTGTTTATGTGTTTTCTTACTGTGTTCTCTTACTGTTTCAGTGTCTGTGTATTTTGCAATCTTATCGATCCATTAAATAAAATAACATAGGCACACCCCAACACTTGAGTCTGTAATACCTTCATTATTTCTCTGAGGTCATTTAAGTGTGATTTGAGATCAAGTGCTATCAGAGCTCGTGGTTGTTAAGGTTAGACAAGCTTGTGCTTGATTTTTGTTGTTGGATGCTAACTAGATCAAAGCTTACATTAGGAGAAGGAGAGTTGGTCGAAACTAACCCGAAAATTGGAAGAGCCTATCCTTAGAAGAAAATGTTAGAAGAAAGTCCCTTAGGACCAGACCCCCAATTTATAGATAGTTTCCTGGCCATGAGGTCCATGGTAGAGGAAATGTATTGGGACTTTAGGAAACATAAAGATGAAGATTCATCAGGCTCCAAACAAGATACAGGAGAAGAAGAGTCTCTCCTCCATGACCACTCAAAAGGCAAAGGGAAAGAAGAAAACTTTTTCACACCTCCTAATAGCCTTGAACATAAAAAGAAGACATCTTTGATTAAATTAGATGTTAAATTTGATTTATCGATATATGATGGAGAGTTGAATGTAGAGAAGTTGGATAATTGGATCAGGCAGATTGATGTTTATTGTAGAGTGCAGAGTATTGACTCAGACAAAAGTAAGATTCAGTTGGCCAGCCTATGCCTTGGAGGCACTACTTGGTATGGTGGGAAGGCAGGACACAAGCTTACATGAAGAAACATGGTATGATTCTTTCCGTCTGGAATGAATTTGTTTCTGCAATCAAAAAGCAATTCTATCCACTAGCTTACATGTAACAAGCTATGATGAGCTAGCAAACTCTTTGCCAATTGAAAGGGAAAAGTGTACAAGGTTACACCTAAGAATTTAGGAAAAGAGCTTTGATTATAGGAATTTCTTCAGACTCACCTAAGACTCTGTTGAAGTACATAGGTGGTCTACACAGCTACATGAGGCACACTATCCTCATGTTTAATCCCACTAGTATAGATGAGGTATTGGTTCAAGCTATGAATCTAGAAGCTAGAGGAAAGAATGGGAACCCAGAAGTTAGGGGATCATCCAAGCCCATTGCAAGAAAGAATAAGGAGAAAAGAAAATAGAAATGGAAAGAGAGGAAGGCCAACACTGCACAGAAAAGCAAGTCTTTATGCACTCACTATAAGAAGTATGGGCATGATGATGAGCACTGTTGGATCCTGCATTCGGAGTTGAGACCTAAGAAGTTTGAGGGCAAGAAGAAGAAGACTGCTGTAGCTATTCAAAAATATTTGGGGTCAAACTCAGGAGATGAAATAACAATTGCAGCCACAGGTATAAAAGGTAAAAATTATGAAGCATCTACTAGTAATTCTGCACAATCCACTAATAATGAAGAAAATGAGAGAAAAAGACATGAGCTTTTCCATATTCGAGTTATTTCCAAACATCAAGAGATTGATACTTTCTTTGATAGTGGTTCACAAGTAAATTTAATTTTTGAAGCAATTGTAAATAAGTTGGTATTACTAACTACACCTCACAAGAAACCATACCCATTAGGTTGGTTAAGTGATAAAGCACAACTACAAGTGACTAGACAATGTAAACTTAAGTTTTCTTTTGGGTCAGCATTTGCAGATGAGGTTGAGTTAGATATAGTTCCTTTGGATACATGTGGAATTGTTTTAGGAAGTCCCTACTTGTATGATGGAAACGCTATTTTCTATAGAGCTGAGAACAAGTATCTCCTTGTTAAAGATGGAATCGAATATATTGTAAGAGCTCATAAGGTCAAGAATAATTATACTCTCATAAACTCAGGGCAGATGAAACAAATTGTAAATTCATGCAAACAATTTTTAATGATGGTTGTAAAGGAAAAGAAACTTGATAAAACCAATGTATTTGAAGGCTATGATGCTAAACAGCACGCTGATTTAGAAAAAGTTGTTTCAGAATATGATATCTTGTTTCAAGAACCTAAAGGTCTTCCACCCAAAAATGAAATAGTGCATGATATTAATTTGCAACAAGATGCTCCATTGCCTAACATCAAAATGTACAGGTTGTTCGCTTTGGATAATGAAAAAATCAAGAAGCAGGTGCAGGAGTTGCTTGAGAAGGGGTTCATCAGACCTAGCACAACACCATGTGGGTCTCCAATCATTTTGGTGAAAACGAAAGATGGCTCATGGAGAATGTGCATTGATTACCGAGCACTGAATAAGATAACAATCAAAAATCGTTATCCCCTTCCTTGCATAGATGATCTATTAGATCAGTTAAAGGAAGTTGTTTATTTTTCCAAGTTAGACTTGCATAGTGGATATCATCAAGTTAGAGTTGTAGAACAAGATGCATGGAAGACTTATTTCAAAACAAAGCAAGGATTATATGAGTGGTTGGTTATGCCTTTTGGCTTAACTAATGCTTCTACTACTTTCATGATAATAATGAATGATGTACTCAGAACTTTTGTTGATGATTTTGTTATTGTATATCTAGATGACATCTTTATATTTAGAAAAATTTGGGAAGAACATTTAAAGCATGTTAAGCAGACACTAGATGTTTTGAAAAGAGAAAAACTTTATGTTAAACTCTCAAAATGTGAATTTGGCAAAACATCTTTGAATTAGTTGGGAAATATAGTAGGGGGTGGTGAATTGAAGATATATCCCTCTAAGGTGGTAGTCATTGTAAACTAGCCTAAACCCAAATCTACTACAAAATTTAGAAGCTTCTTAGGAGCAGCACAATATTGGAGAAAGTTCATTTCTAACTTTTCCTTAATTGCATCTCCCTTACATGCTTTAACAAGATTGAATAAGGTGTTTCAGTGGGGAGGCAAACAGTAGAAAGCCTTAAAAGAAAAGATTAGTACAGCACCAGTACTAGCACTACCCGATCTTCAAAGACCGTTTGAGATCCAAACGAATGCTAGTGACTACGCCATGGGAGCAGTATCAATAGAACATGGTAAACCCATATGTTATCATTCTGAGACATTTAATTCTATAGTAGTTAACTACCCCACATATGATAAAGAATTGTATGCATCAGTATAGAGTGTGAAAAAGTGGAAACATTACTTAATGGGAAAAGAGATGGTTATACATATTGATCATCAACAACTTCAATATCTACACTCCCAAACTAAGTTGCAGCAATCAAGACACTATAGATGGATGGGTTTTCTACAGTAGTTTCATTTAGTCATCAGATATAAAAAAGGCATACACAATAAATTTGCAGATATGTTGTCTAGACCAATTATAAATGCATCTACTATACTTAAGCATAACTGAGTATTGCATGAGAGCTACATTGAACAATATGCTCAAGATATAGATTTTAAAGATGTATATGCAACTTTAAGTCAAGGCAAACAAGTAGAAGAATTGGACTATCACATTAAGGACCAACTCTTGTATCATTGTGGGTCGCTATGCATTCCACAAACTGAAAGAGTAAAGATAATTCGAGAAGCACACACTTCCCTAATATCAGGTCACTTTGGGGTAAGTAAAACAGTTGCACAGCTGCAAAGATTTTGTTATTGGCCAAAAATGAATGAGACAGTTTCTAGATATGTAAGAGGGTGTACCATGTGTTCTAAAAGCAAGCCCAGCAACATAAAACTAGGCTTGTATACTCCACTACCAGTTCCTTCTCATCCTTGGGAAAGTGTTTCCATGGACTTTGTTGGAGGACTGCCTAAATCTAGGAAAGGTCATGACTATTTATATGTTGTTGTGGATAGGTTTAGCAAAATGTGTATTTTGATACCTTGTAATAAACATATTACAGCTAAACAAACTGAAAATTTGTTCTTTCAGCATGTATGGGTTCATTTTGGATTACCCGTTTCCATTGTATTTGATCGAGATTCTTGATTTGTTGGGAAGTTTTGGACGAGTCTATGGGAACTGATGGACTCCAAACTAAAGAAAAGCACAGCCTTTCATCCATAGATAGATGGCCAGATAAAAGTGGTCAACTGGATAGTCATCCAGTTGCTAAGAGGCTATTGCAGCAAGCGTCCCAAACTTTGGGATGAACATTTGTGTTATGTGCAGCATGCTTACAACCAAGCAAAACATTCTTCTACAAAGAGATCCCCTTTTGAGACCTGTTTTGGTTTCACACCAAGGTTTCCCTTGGATTTTGTATTGGGTAAAGACATAGCAGTTGAGGGACACAGTGATGTGGACAAGGCAACCAAGTTCATTGAACAAATCCAAAAGATTCACCAGGTAGTACAGGAACAGCTGGAAAAGAGCCAAGTCAAATACAAGGCAAGGCATGACAATCATCGGATGGAGCATAGTTTCCAAGTTGGTGATCAAGTCTGGCTATATATCAGCAAAGACAGAATGCAAGGTGAAGGTAAAATGCTAAAGCCAATAAGGTATGGACCTTTCAAGATACTTGAGAAAATTGGTGAGAATGATTTTTGCCTTGATTTACCAGCTTACATGCACATCTACTCCGTCGTTAATGCAGACAACTTGAGACTATTTGAACCTTCATTAATTGAAGATCTCGAAGAGCAGAGTCAATTGCCTTATGTTGATGATCTATTACCTGAATATCTCAATGAATTACAAGAAGATACAGTTCTAGACAAAAAGGTAAGGACGATGCGCAAGGGAGATGTTGAGTACCTTAGGATCGGACTCCATGGTTCAAAGCCAAGCAGGACAAAGTGGATAGAGATGGGACAAGTGAGACAGCTATAACATCACTTAATCGATGCTTGAAAACCAACTTTTGGTGGTCCAAAATCTTTTTCAGTGGGAAGGTCGTGATCCCAATTGGATCCTTAAAGATTCTCTAAGTTTTCATGACTCTTTCAAATTATGTCAAGCTTCAAAATCTTATGGATATCGAGCATATCGGAAATAACCTCTAAACAATGGCAATTTGTGGTCAGCACGGAACGATGAGGACCCTCGGTTAAAGCACGCAAACTATTGTCCCCTGGTGACCACACACTGGCACAAATTGACAAACGAGAGGTCAAATCCAAAAATAGAGGCAGTTTCAGATACGCGATTAGTGCTAATCGCGTATCGTAGGGTGTCCCCCTCGATGAAGGAAAGCCCCCAAGCGCTCAGTCCCATGCTAAAACTGGCAGGATATTGTAAGGGCTTCAAGCATTAAGCAGGTTTGACCAAGTCCCGCCTGATGCCATACACTAGGTGACACGCGTCCAGCGGATGAGAGAGAAAACCCCTCACATCGGATAGTTAAAGGGCATACTACTTACCCGCCTGATATGGACAGAGACCGTAGGATCTGGAGGCTCCAGATCAATGACAGAGAAATGATCCAATGGATGACTAGATTAGATGGGGAAATAGGCTGAGTCATATAAGATTTGAGGTCCGGCATGACCAATGAGTTGGCAGAGGAATCAGTTTTGTAGGCAATCTTGGAGCAACGGAAATAATGACCGTTCAAAGAGAACTGACACTCATTTCGTGACAAAACAAGTGGCCACCTCTCTGTGAAGCGTTACATAGTGATGATGATGTAGAGCAAGGGAATTCAAGCAGAAAGAGGCGAGAGATCGAGAGAGCCAGGAAGCGGAAACGAACAGTCAGGGAACAGATTGGCTTTAAGCCACAAACAGAAAAAGAGTAAGAGAAGCTGAGAAAGAGAAGCTGAAAGCTGAAAGGCAAGAAAGAAGTGAAATGTAGAGACCAAAGAAGCCGAGCTGACAGTAGAGCAAAGGCAGCATTAAGTAGATAGAGACAAAGAGAGTCCGAGAGTCTGTGAACTCCAGAGAAGGCTTGAGAGGTTCAAGCAACTCTTCTATGTATACCCGTCAGGTATTGAGTACCAAATTGGACTCATACCACTGATACCAGTTGAGGTCGAGATTCAGTAAGGGGAGTCTATGTACTCTAGAGACTTGGGGAATCCAAGTGAAATCCTACTGATCATCATCTGTTAAGTGAGACTCAAATTGAGCTCCTTATTGTAAAAACTCTACTTTAAGACAGAATAGAAAGGACATCATTGAAGGTTGGACTGGGAGATGTAGCCCAGGAGGATTGGGTGAACTCCTTATTAAATTTGTTGTTTTTATGTGTTTGCTTACTATGTTCTCTTACTGTTCCAGTGTCTGTGTATTTCGCAAACTTATTGATCGGTTGCATAAAATAACATAGGCGCACCCCAACAATTGAGTCTGTAATACCTTCATTATTTCTCTGAGGTCATTTACGGGTGATTTCTGATCACTGGACGAACTTCATTATCAAAGTCTTGTGTTTTATGTTGCTGATTATTGTCATGTTCCTTTTTCGTTACAACATGCATATGTTCACTTATGCTATTTTAAATTCAATTCTAACAACATCACGAAAGTAAAAGATCCTGGTTAAATCCAGGAGTTGAGTCAACTCAGATCAAGTTTGGTATCACAGCCGTCTTTGTGTGGATGTGAATTGCAAGCATGAACAATGGAACATGCAGCGACAGAAGATGAAAAAGTGATGTACGAGACCATGCTCAAAATTTTCCAAAGGGTGGAAATAATGTATGAAGCTCTACAAAAAGAGATAGAGGAAAAGGAGCGATTGCAGCTTCAGTTGCGATCCACAGACGAGGGCCTGGAAGAACTAAAGAACAACAACTAGAATCTTCAAACAAAGAACGTTGAATTGAAGATGCTTCTACATGAAGAGAAAGAGGAAAAATAGAGTTTGCTACAACAGTTGCAAGCTAATAACAAGGCCTTGAAAAAGTTGTAGTGTGACCCATGCGAGTTAAAAAGTAGTTCTTCGAATTCATGTATGTTTCCTAATGATGATTTCATTGTTTTTGAAAATCATACCACAAGAATTGGCTCCAAACTATTGAATAGAATGGGGTATGAAGGAAAAGTCTTGGGCATTAATGGCCAAGGCATTGTCAACCCCATCAAAGTAGAAGAATTACCCCGTCAAGAAGGACTTGGGTATGTCAGGAAGGAAGTTGGGGAATGCACCAAGACATACAGCGAACTACCAACAAAAGATAATGAGCAGCCCTCATCAGTTCTTTCCAACTCGACAGTGAAGGTAAAAGATGTTGATTTCCTATCAGTTTCATCTTCACATAGTATAATTTATGTTGTAGATGTGGAGATCCCAATTACAGGGACAAACATGAGGCTCCTTACTAGGATGACGTACAAGGAGGAAAAATAAATTGGTGTTGATAACCAAGGCATAACTCAACCATTGGAGGTTGTGCAGAGACCTCGATTTGCAAGCTTGGGATACACCGAAGGAGAATGCTCGAAGGTGTCATATTCTTCCACGACATCGTCGAAATTGTCTAGGAAAGAGAATGATGGGAACACATCACTATCATCACATGGCAGTGCCCATTGAAGGGAAAGAGCTAAGGCAAGATCTCATCGCCATAATGACACCAAAGACGGCAAGGAAAGGTATAACCAATCTCGATATTCGAATGTTCATTTCAATTATAATCATGTTGTTAATGATGAACGTAAAACATGGCATCAAAAAATATGTATCTTTTGTGGATTACATAACCATACATTTTCTAAGTGTTGGAAAAGAATAACAATACAAAAAAGCATCAGGCGTGAAAGCCCCTCTCAACAGTAGGCAAAGAAGAAGGTAAAACGGATCTGGAGGAAGAATACATATTGCAATCATTGCAACAGAAGTGGTCACCAAAGGGCCACATGTTGGAGGCTCCATCCAGAGCAGCACCTTAAAGATAAAGCATCAGTGCATGAACCAAGTGAAATAGTTGTTCGACAAGAAAAACCACCACAGGGAGATGACCCATTCACATTGATAAGTGAAAAATGGTCTCTAGATATGTTAGCTTGTCATGGTCATGCTTTTGTAAATCATTTGTTGCATTTTAAAATGTAAAAGTGATGATGTGTTTTCCATCACTTGTTAAGCAACAATGATGTTTGGTATTATTTTGGGATGCATTTTAAACTATGAAAGTGATGTTGTGTTTCCATCACTTGTTAAAGAAACAATAGTGTTTGGCCTTATTTTTGTAAATCATGTGTTGCAGTGATGATGTGTTTTCCATCACTTGTGGAAGCAACAATGATATGCGGGCCTTGTTTTTGTAGCTGGGGTATTTTTTCCATTTTGATGTAAACTTGACCACTGAGTATGTGTAAAAACTCATGGCAAGTATGGGATGCTTGGGTCATTAGTTGGTCATGTAAGTCAAGCATGTAATTTGCAAAAAAAATGTACACTAGGTTGCAAGTGTCATCTCATCACTTAAGGCTCTGAAGAACAAAAGTGAAGGAGATGGAAGCGAGACCTTTTCAAGAGAGGCTGCAGGATTAGCTCATTGCTTAAGGCTCTAAAGAACAAAAGTGAAGGAGATGGAAGCAAGACCTTTTCAAGACACTTGTGATACAGACAAGGTACAGAGAAGTTGTAGATTAATTTTCATGCTTCCGGAGGACCAAAATCTCCTCAGTAGGGAGGACTGATCCAGGTGGCTCCAGACACAGGCAGAAGTCCCAGAGGACTCAGAAAGGGGCAAAATTAAAAGTGGCCAAATTGCTCCCAAACCAGCACCAGATCAAAGTGCTCATTGCCCTGATTCCAATGGTGTGAATGAAACACAAATTTGAGCCCATATGAGGGAGAATGAACTAGTCAAAGTTTTGGTCAAAGTTGGGCAGTGGGCCAGGTTTAAGTGTCCTACAATTTGACCAACCCTGGGGCATGAAACCTAGCTCCCAAAAGCGGGTGAATTTGTTGGATCATTAATTTGTCTAATATCCCTTATATTAGACAAAATTGGAACATGTGGTTGTGATTATAAAAACAAACAAAAAAAATATTAATATAGGTGGTGGGCCATGACCCTTGCCACCTCCACCGGACCCAACATTATATATTAACAAAAAAAAATGTATTTTTAAATGGGCCGGGGGCCATGACCCCGCCGGATCCTCCAACCGCCACTGGACTACATACATTAAACAATATTAAATGGGTTGTGGGCGGGCCACCTCCGCTAGACTTGGCCCACACCCAACCTCCATATTACATACATTAAATGCGAGGAGGCTGGTGGGATTTGAACCCACGGCTGGTGGCCCCATATGGCACATGCCAAACCACAACACGGTTGCCAACCAACCCAAAAACTCCGCCCGGATGTTACGTTCCAACCAAACATTTAATGTGCCCACATCATGCGTAACTACCAAATCAAACCTGCGTGCCACCTTAAAATAAAAAATCAAAAATATGGTGTGTAATTTTGGCAGAGGTGGGGTTGGAACCCCCAACCACCCGCATAGTCATCTCTGCATTAACCAACAGGATAATAGCCTTTTCCTTGGTGTTTTCGCCCAACTATTTACATATAAACCTAGCATTTGCGTTGTGCACCTAGCATGGAGGAGCGTGCATGCAAACTAAGACATATTATTTTTTTATTTGCAAGTGGAACCATGAATTTGGGAAAAGCATAGGCGGAACCTTGATTGAGCCAAATTTTCAGGAGGGCAAAATTTTGCTAGTGTCCAAATTGGGCAAACTGTATGTCGATCCTACCCCCCTCAGGGACACGAACGTGATGGCACAGTCAGAATTTTGGTCTAAGCAACAAATCTTTAGATGCCATGGAGGAGGGAATCTTTGGGGAATCCAGGGGGAATCTAAAAGACTCTTGTAGCCCCAGATTTCCACTTTCTCAGAATTTAGAAATTTGAAGTCAATTTTACCCTATTCGACACCACAAATTTAATGGTGCATTCATATTTTCCATTTGATCATTCTATTTTTCAGCCACTTTTCAAAGTGGTGTGTAGGTGTCAACATTCAATGTGCGAGTAGTCATTCCATGAGATTCGACACCATGAGACTGATGGTACGGCCAACTTCAGCAGTTTGACATCCTTTTCTTCAGATGGCCCCAGGATGTGAGGTATATGCAGTGTGTTCATGTACTTTTTTTTGCTATGAGATGCATTGTGCTACACAGATCCCTGTTTGATGTTTGATGTGGGATCTTATTTTCTTACTCTTTTCATGATTCCTACTTGATGTGATGTGGAATCATCTGTGGGATGTACTTGTTGTCATGATTCATCATGTTTTTTTGAAATACCTTTGTCGTCATGTTGATGGGATACTCATGTTGTCGCCATGTATGTCTGAATTGAGATCCCTTTGATGCCATGTTGGCGGGATACTCATTATTGTCATATGTGAAATTATGTCATATTGATAGGAGTCTTTTTTGAATGAGAGTTCCTGCAGCGGAACATCTCTTGGAGCCACTCCTGCATGAGGGCATATTCCTTATATGATAGAGAAAACACATGCATGTACATCCTCACTCTTTCTAGCACTTAATGAAGTGGCCTACACCATCTTGACATTGGGGCTCGGAGATGTAGTCCCTCCTAGATGAACTCCGTTATCAAAGTCTTTTGTTTTATGTTTATGATTATTGTCATGTTCCTTTTTTGTTACAGCATGCATACATGTTCACTTATGCTATTTTAAATGCAATTCTAACAACATCACAAAAGTAAAAAATCTTGGTTAAATACGGGAGTTGAGTCAACTCGGATCATATCCACAGGTTTAAAAGATTTAATGACCACTTGCCTCAAGGTTACAAATTCTTTGTCTTCAATGTTCACATTTTCAATAACCCGTTTCACCATATCAGTGTAGGGTAATATTTTTGGTGTGACTGCCACCTTATGAAAAATAGAGCTTGTGATCTTAAAATAAGAAGCATCTGAGGATTCAATATCATCTATCATTGCTTCCTTCTTTCTTCCCTTCTCAAATATATTATAAACATTCTCCCAGGAGTTGGCGCCGCACTCTGGTGAACAAATTATATCATAAAATAGAGGTGATGATTCTAGTACATCTTCAACTAGGGACTGTCTAACCTTTCCTTTATTCATATTAGCCATTAAGCGGAGTAATCGAGTCTCTTTTATAGTCCTATAACCACAAAGAAGACGAGAGTGATAGTGCGAAGGATAAAAAATGGAAATATAACGGCATGCATATGTGAAAAACTTTTTCAAATTAATGAAATTTTTTCACCCATAATAGTGAGAAGACATCGAACTTCTTGAGTCGCGGAGTCATAAATATCCATAACTTGAAAGGATAACAGTGTAAGATTCGGATTAAATCTCATTAATATAGTCTATCACAAATTATCTTTTTGGAGAAGATCATTAAAATCTTGTTAAAGTACCATCCTTAGAACGTGAAATGTGATTTTATGGTTTAATGACATGTCACGTTGGTGGTCTCAGATTCTCTCACAAATTGGATATTCATAATGTCAAGCAAATAGTTTGATTGTCAGTTTTGTGATTTTACGATTTGCGAGATTGCGAGATTGTGATCTGACAAATGCGAAAATGTTTTGATATTACAGTTAATTCATTTTTCGTGTCCGTCCTCATATAGAAATATGTAAAAGGAAGGTTTTAATATGTTTTGTTGCTTTTCTGCAACGCGAAAATACTGACAGGATTTCACCAAAAAGGAATATTCTTGGATTCTTTTCATATCGCAAATCGGCAATGTTCAAATGGTAACGTTAAGTGTTGCACAAGAGATTTTTCGAAATGCAAAATGTGATTTCACTTTGGAATGGAGTAAATGAATTTTTTTATATTTGGATTTTAATGAATTTAAACCAAGTTGTTTTCTAAAGGGTCCCCACTTATTATCTAAAGTATTTTCACCTAGATGGGGTTTGTTGTAGAGCACAACAGAACGTTGTGGAGAGATGATATGAAACTTCTTGCATGAAAATCTTGTCGGTGGCATACCTTGGAAAAAGATGTGACAACTTCTGATTGCCAAACACTCTAAGGAAGGTGTCATCTGGTGAGGCAAACCAATTTGTGATCTTTGATACTGCTTCCATTACCCAACATGACATGTTAGGTGGTTCTTCCTCAAAGATAATCTTGAAAAGTGGAATGAGAAAGTGATCAATTAGCCTCTCCATAAATTCTTTGTGGCAACAATCTGAGAGAAATCTACAGTGGATGTGCATGGCAGGGTCTCAAGGTGTCCAATTCCATTTCATTCCAGGCAGTGCATTATGTGCAAAGATTGAATACATTAGATATGCGAACATGTAAAATCTCACTTACTCACCCTTGGGAAGATTCAAGGCATTCTCTACATGGATACTTGATTTTCGAGCCAACAAGTCTAACCATTTGAATAACTTCCCCTCATTCACAACCAGGTTCAATAAGATTGTCCACCCTTCAGGAAAGGTCTCAGTGCTCTGCTACTTGTAGATTCTACAAGCTAGGATGATCAAAAACTGATACGCCCTCTTGAGAGACTTTGTCTTGTAGGTGTTGGTACGTGGGTGTATGTCAAAAATTTGATAGCTCTTTTACCCAACTTTTAATAATGTATTTTGTGCCCACATAGTTGTAGGTGACATAGAAGTATGAATCCATGAGTGTTTCTTGCGTGGGAAAATCGTACATAAGATGTTAATTTGCTACTAGAAAAGTATTAAGATTTTGTCCACTGGCACTACTCAAATTGATGGTCTTCACATCAATATGTGAACAATCCAGCTGATAACATTTTCACATGGGAAGGTTGGATATTTGCATGCAACCCTGTGTAGCCTTGATTTATGGACATTAATGTATACATGTTGGTCCTCCAGATCTGCTTGGAAGCTCTTTGCTGAAAAAGCTTCTTTCACTTTCTGTCATGTAAGATCTAACTCCTTTTCCACATACATTTGAGTGTCTAAATACACTGGAAATTTTATTGGCGTGCTCTCAATTGCTTCCCCGTTACTGCTTTCTATGGTATCTCTTGAAGCAACTCTCTTGGTTGCCATGATAAGAATGACTACAGGAGAGAATTTCTCAACAACTATGATACTTGTAGGAGGCAAAAGGCACTCATGGAAAGAATAAATTAACTTTTTCAAATCCACATTCAAAGCAAGATCAAGCAGCAAACTAATGAAGTGATGAGACAGATTACGCAATTTTCATGAGCAAGGGAGGGAGATTGGTTGAGATAACTATGCATTGCATAGTCTTAGTAGCCAGTGATGCAGCCTGAGGCTTGAGACTACGTAATGCGTAATTTAGCCTAGGTAGTGATAGGGATAGGTTGTGCACTGCACAGTCTCAATGGCTAAGGTGGTAGGACTAAGCCCTAGGACTGTGTAATGCAAATTTCAGCCATCATGTACTTCACATTATGCAATCTCATAGGCCAAGCTCTCAGCTTGAGCCTTGCACTTGCACGATGCCCCATTGTGCAAGGAAGTGCATGGCTAAGTGAAGTGCAAATTTTCCCAATGAGGGTGAAGGAAACAAGAATATCTAAGAGATAATGCAAGTTAAAGTGCACATCTTGTTGGAAATAATACTGAGAGGGGGGGTGAATCAGTATTATCAAATCAGTTACTTTTCATTTTTCATACTCAGATTTATATACGCGGCTTCAATTCAATATATCCGCGTATATATGCGACTGTGTTAAATGCAACCAGCATACATTCAGTAATCTTATGATTCAATTAGCTTATCTTCAGTAAATGTATCAGAACATTATTAACCACATTAACAGTAAACAGGTGTAGTAAAACAGTTCAGATCATCACACATAAGAAGCACACATGAACACCATGATATAAGGTGGAAACCCAATGTGGGTGAAAGCCACCTGCTGCAATTTGTTTCTATCTTCCTTTAATAAGAAACTTCTTTTACAATGTACTGGTGAAGTCCTTTACTAGTACGCAGGCTTCTACCTGCAGAAGGCTACAACCTTCTTAGCTCTTGTACTAGCCGTTCCATTTACTAGTACGTAGGCGCTAGCCTACTGAAGGCTCCAACCTTCACTCGTTTTCCAGCTGCTCCTAGAAGGGAGCTACAACCCCCTTGGCTCTTGTACTGGCCAATATGTTTACCAGTACGTAGGTGCCGGCCTACAATCATCCACAGACCACGTTTCATCAATTTTCAAACTGGATCCATAAAACAATCACCATTGCAATACAATCAATCTCTGAATCACCCAATACTGAAACCCTGTCACAGAACACAACCAAAGCCCACAACTTTGCAACGACCACTAGAATCAACAACAACCTAAAACACCAAATCTCATAATGTATACGCTACTTGGACGAACCCAAACTGCGTGTATACGCCCTTTTACTAGGACAACCCACGTACAGATCTGCAAATTCAACCTCATAACTTTGCAACTACTTCAGACATCAAAACATACCCAGATCATAACATTCATAAACATAGATCTAGTCTATCCATACTCAACCCATATAAAGATAATCATTCCAAGCCTTGAGATCCCAATCCATCATTCATCATCCTTCACATGAGTGCCTCCTTGGTTCAGATCAAGCAAGACATCATCAACCCATAACCAGCATCTGGATCTGACACTTTATCAGATCTTCATCACTTGCTCACACTTGCAATCCCTCTTGACCTAATGATCTTCTCCTTATATAGGTTTAGGCTTCTCTCAATACCATGGTCCAAAACCATGTAGAAACAATACCATGAACCCAATACCAGGGATCAACACATCTGACGAGGTACCATGGTCCAAAACCATAGGTTTAAGTTCCAAGGACTAACCGCCACGGACCAAAGGTAAGTTTTCCAACATATACGCGCCTTTCATTCTGTGCACCTGCGTGTGTACGTATACGCGCCTTTTGCTCTGATTACCCGCGTATATACGCACTTTCATCACGGTCAACCTGTGTATATCTCTCTTTTGATCTACTGCTCTAGACTGCCATCAGATTAAGTTGCCATCACCTGTATCAAACCTCTGAGTGAGTTGCCATCAAGGAAAACACCTGAATCATAATGCCAACACTACTCTCAGCTAGCAATCAACAAGCTGATAGTGAAGAATTTTTGCAGCAAAATAAATAAAAAAATCTGCGTGCAGCAAAACAGAGAATTAGACAAAGATGTCACCGAGGAGGAAGTCAGAGAAGCAGTGTGGAGTCTACATCCTAATAAAGCTCCAGGACCAGATGGCTTCACAATAGCTTTTTACAGGACTCATTGGGATACTATCAGGAAAGATTTAATGTGAATGATCAAAAATTCCTTCAAAAAAAAACAAAATTGGGGGAAATACAAAAGCCTCCTTCTTGGCCCTCATTCCCAAAGAGCCAAATCCAAAAAAAATTGGTAGATATAGACCTATCTCTTTTTGCAACTCATCCTACAAAATAATCACCAAAATTCTGGCAAACAGAGTGACAAAAATTCTGCCAACTATTATTTCAGAAAATCAAGGTGGTTTTATTCCAAGAAGACAAATCACAGATAATGTGATTCTTGCTTAGGAGGCCATTCACAGTAGTATTCAAAGAAAAGAAAAGGGAATGGTCATCAAGTTATACATGGGTAATGCTTTTGATAGAGTAAATCATAAGCTTCTCGTAGTAGTCCTCAAAAAGTTTGGCATCTCAATAAACTTCATAGAGACCATTTTGGCATGTATAACAAATCTTTGGATAGCCCCTTTAATTAATGGAAGGCAAAGAAAATTTTTTCAAAGCTCTAGAGGATTGAGACAAGGATGTCCTCTCTCCCCCTTCCTTTACATTATAATGGCAGAATCTCTTAGTGTCCAGCTAGAAAATCAGAGAAAAAAAAATAACAGGTATTCAGATCTCAAGAGGAGTCAAAGAGGTAAATCGTTCCCTTTTTGCAGACGATACCCTCCTTATAGGGGGAGCATCTTGCATCATTGCAAAATGATTCAAAAAAGTTTTAGATGAATTTCTATCTGTCTCAGGAGGACTTTTAAACAACAACAAATGCAAAATTTACAACTGGAATATACCTTCAAATATGCTGCAGTGAATCTCACAAATAATGGAAATACCTATACAAATAAAATGGAATCACTTCATTTATCTTGGGCTTCCACTAGCAAAGGAAAACGTCAAGTTAGAAGTTTGGAATAAGCATGTGGAGAAAATGAAGGGAAAAATACAGAACTGGGGAATGATGTGGCTCAACCTGGCAGGAAGAATAATAATGATTAAAGCTCTCCTATCGGCTCTGCCAATATACCACTATGCAATTATAATGGCTTCGGAAAGTGCCCACAAGAAAATGGAATTAATAATCATAAGCTTCCTCTTGCAAGGAGGAAAACAAGAAAATAAAAAATTTAGCCTAGTTTGGTGGGAGCAAGTTAGTCTTCCCTATGAGAAAGGAGGAATAGCAATTTGATTACCAGGATTAATGAACATTGCTCTAGGGACCAAAATCATCTGGAGAATGATAAATAGCAAATATTAGTGGTGGAAAAAAGCTCTAGCAAGGAAATATCTATTTTTTCAAAGGACAAAAATGCTCTCTGATATAATTCCAGAATGGCCCTGTACCCAAATTTGGAAATTGGTGAAAAAGACCCTCCCTCACATAAGAGATCAAATTTCTAAAAATCCTGGTAATGGAGAAACAATTTCTATATGGGATGATAGAATAATGGGGGAAAATCCTCTAAGACAACAGCAAAATCTAAAAGGATTGCAAAATTGGATGGAAGAAAAAAATCTCAACACTTTATACTCAATTTCTGAGTGGGATCGGAATAATTGGATAAAATGGAAAGTGCCAGCTATAACTCCAATACTGAAAAGCCAATAGGAAGCTTTGAAAATTCTTCTAGTTGGGGAAACTCCTATTAAAAAAGAGGATCAAGATGCGTTTTTTTGTGATCCAAGCGGGGGAAACTATACAGTGAAATCAGGATATAATCATCTCTAAAATTACAACAACCATGATGACTGGAATCTCTGGAGACTAGTTTGGAAAAATAAGTGTTTGCCCAGAATTAAAATTTTCATATGGTCTCTGCTAAAAGGTAAAGTTCTCACAACGGAAAATTAAAAAAAAAAAGGTTTTCAAGGGCCCTTTAAATGTGTCATGTGCCAAATGGAGGAAGAAACTATCCAACACTTGTTTATGAACTGCATGATCATGAGAGAGTGTTGGAAGCAACTGATAAGCCCTCTAGATTTAAGCATAAATTCCTCAAATCAGTTGATCTACACAAAAACTGGGTAAAAAGCTACCCTTACACTAAGAAGAAAAAAGTCACAATAAATAGAATATGGAAATGCCTCCCCTGGACCATTTTATGCTGGAAAATATGGTTAGCTCGAAACAAGTGTATATTCAAAGGACAAAAACCAAGTATAGGGAAGATTATATCAAAAACCTGGAGTCATGTTTCAGAAATGATAGGTACAAATGGAGCAGCAAGAATGGACAAGAACATCTTACAACAACAAGAAAAAGACTGGTACAGCAAAGCTTCGATAGAAAACAAATTAGAAGCTTAAAAAAAAAAAACAAAGACACTGCAAAAAACAAGGAGTGGAAATTATGAATGATACAGAAATGGTTGATTGGATGAAAGAACAAAGGAGGTACATTATATTCTTTGACAGAGCCTCAAAAAACAACCCAAGAAGAGCAGGAGCAGGGGGTCTAGTTCTAGATCCAAATGGTAAGAGAATATCAACCTATGAATGGGCCCTAGGAGAGATGTCAAATAACAGGGCTGAAGCTTATAGTCTTCTACTAGGTACAAAGATTTTAAGTAAAAAAGAGATAAAGGACCCAATAATAACTGGGGATTTTGCAATCATAATTGCAGCAATGGAAATAGGAAAGGAGTTCAAAAGTTCAGTTATTAGCAAAATAAATCAGAGAATCAGAATAAGAACAAAAAATCTGGGAAACATGGCCTTCAAGCATGTTTTAAGAATTCAAAATATGGAGGTTGACAATTTTGCTAACAAGGAAGTGGAAAGGCAAGTCGGGACTATGAAAGAGAACAATGAAACATATGAAGAAAATATCCCTTAATTCGATTTCATTTGAGGTGGGGATAGAAAGATACAAGTGGACATATAACATCAAATCAGAAAGCAAAACTAATGAAGTGTGCAGAAATGATCTTCAGACTATCAAGAGCTATCTACCTCGCACAGAGCAGGGGATTCTTTCAAGATTATCCATCACAACGCAAAACATGATAGCATGCGTCCTTCATCTCTAACTAAAGAGGGTATTTGTCATATCAAACAACATCAGATCAGGAATGGTATCGATTGTCAAACCCAGAATATGGTAGACACTTGTGCAGTCAAGGGCAATTGAAATGTATAGGATACCTACAGCAACAGGGATTCTCACCACCCAGAAAACAATAAATTGAGGCATTCGTGATGGTATTTTCATCATTGGGTAAGAGAAAAGCATCGTGTAAGTATTGTAGGAAGCAATTCAAGTAGTATCTGTGAAGCTATTAGTAGTAAGCATCAGAGCCATCGGTGGAATCGTTCTTCAGTTCTCCTCATTTAGCAGTCAGATAATGCTCAGCAAAGTTCCGTAGTAGAAGGATCAAGTGTAGACTGTGCGCTGAGATTCAATCTTACCATCAATCCATAGAGTGAAGGTAACAGTAACTCCCCCTTATCTAGTTTCCATTCTCAGAATAAAAGTATCATTGGTTATTGGCTTGCAAATACTCTCAGTACAGTTCAAATTCTAGAGAAGCACCCCTACCTGATTCATATCATTCATTCCCATCCTACTCCCTTCATAATCAATAGAATCCAGAGCCTCCTCTCCTCCTTGCACAGATTACAAATCTCTGCCCCTAAGAATTCATAGCTCCCTTCCTCCCTACCTTACAAGCAGTCCACCATCTCGCCCTCTAAATGTTATTGGATTTCAAAGTATTTACAGTAGTGGATGCTTACCAAGGAATTACTGAAGAAAGCCATCATAGTCTAGAACAATCACAAAAGCAGCAGAGCCAAAGGAAGTATTCAGTCAAAGATAAGAGCACATCTTCCAAGCAAAGAAAAAATAGTTGACAGAATAAAACAGAGGAAAAAAATGTCTTGCAACCCATTGGAGAAAGTAGAGAAAAACGAGAGCTACCCGACCTGCAGGGCTAATAGATTTATGATTGGCCATTTCAACCAATCCCTTAAGGATCTAAGAGCCGAGATGAAGATAATAAATGTATATAAGAAAAGAGACATTGATAATCAAAAAGCTAAAATTGAAGCCTTAAAGGACAAATGCAAGCAGCTGGAAGAGGTTGTGGATTATATAAAATCATTAAACCAAAGTCAGCAAGGAGAAACATCCTCCAGGTACAGTAAGAAATGGGGACAGCAGCCGGAAGATTCGGTGAATCAATTTTAGTGAATCTGATGTAATCTTTCTTTATTATGCAGTGCAAATTTTGTTTTTTACTAGGGCAGTTTGTTAGGCAATATTCCTCTTTAGCTCTCGAAAACTATAGAAACAAGGTTTCAAATGATGAGGCAGGGACTGCGCTCCCATTTTGTGCCCCACATGAGAACCAGTACCCTCCGGAATGTAAAAGGACTTAGCTCATGTTTTTCTTTTTTTTAATACAAAAAGTAACCAATCTTGTTAAAAAAAATATACTAGTCATAAGATCATAGTCTCTATACCTTGTTGGAAAGTGAGTTTGCCTACCTAATCTCCTTGGTAGCGGACTTGCCCCAAATTTGTCTTTCCCACTCCTTAGTGGACTTGGATTGTTGGTTGTACCTACATCACTAGATTCTTCTTTTTGTTGTTGTTGTTGCACATAGATGTCTTTATCTTCATCGTTGTTGTCTTCAATCAGTAAAGGCATGTGCCACTCCTCATAGCCTTTTTCTTTGTTCCTTTCATCAACCTGTTCATGGAATATAACAACTCTACTCATAAATACCTTGTGAGTAGATGGATTAAACAGTTCTAGGCTTTAAACTCAGAACAATACCCTACAAATATGCATTTTATGGCCTTAGCATCCAATTTCTTCCTATACTCCTTAGGAATATGTGCAAAATCTCTCGAACCAAATACTCTTAAATGACTAAATGTAGGCTTACAACCAAAGCCTCGAATGGAGTCTTAAGATCAAGGCTCTTCATTGGATTCCTATTATTTAAATAGACTACAATATTAATAAATTCTACCCAAAAACCATTAGATAGGTTCTTACCTTTGAAGATGTTGTGTGCACAGTCCACCATAGTTTTGTTTTTTCTCTCTGCAACCTCGTTCTGTTGAGGAGTGTGGGGTACTGTAAACTACTGAATTATTCCATGCTCCTTGCAATATTTGATGAAGTTTCCAAGCTTGTATTCTCCCCCTTGATCTAAGCAGAGAATTTTGATGACCTTCCCTGTCTGTTTTTCAACCATACTTCTAAATTCTTTAAAATATTCAAAAGTATGACTTTAATTTTTGAGAAAATATACCTAGGTATATTTTGTGCAATCATCAACAAATAAAAAATAATAATAAGCTCCTCCTAATGACCTTGTCTGCATCAATCCAGATATATAAGTGTGCACAAGTTCAAGTACATCTCCCTTTCTTCTATTTAAACTTGAGGTAAATTCATCCCTGTGCATCTTCCCAAGTGCACCTCCTTCACAATCAACATGTGCATTTTTTAAAACAGGGAGTCCATTAACCATACCTTATTTTTGTATCAGCAATAAGTCATGAAGATTGATGTGTCTGAATCTTTGATTCCAAAGATTCTCTGTTGTCATAGCTACTGAAGTTAAATCTTGGTGTGGCATGCTTGTAACATTCAACTTGTACATGCCTCCAACTAGTATTCCAAATGAAACAAACTTCTATTGATTCAAAAAATCCTTTATGACACAATAGGTTTTTAAAAAGTATACCTCCAAGTTCTGATTTGCAATCATCGAGACAAAGATCAAATTATTTTTAATGCCCGATACATACATCACATTTTGGATGCACGTGATATTACCATCAGGCAATATCACAGGAATGTCTCCATACCCTTTAATCTGGTATGATCTGTCATCACCAAGGTAGATATTAGCACCACACTGCTGGTCTCTTTAAAACTTTAAAACTAGTGCTTATTACCTGTCATATGAGTGGATGCTCCAGGATCCACAAACTAGGTTTCAGCCTCATCAATCTCAGCAGAGAAAGAAAAATTAGACACAAATATTTTAAAATTATGATTTTGATCTTCGTCAGCAAAAGTCCCTATATGCTTCTTATGTCTTTGTCTACCTTGATCAGTCTTCTTTTTATAACAATTTATAGCAGTGTGACCAAATTTATCACAGTAAGAACACTTGATTCTTGAATCATTTTTGGTCGAAGACATACCTTGGAATGGATTTTTCTAGGGTGTGTGGAGCACTTGGAAGGTATGCTTTTGACAAGCAATTCAGTGGTTTTTCAATAATAATTCTAACCTATTCTGCATTATGAATTCAAAGAAGATAAAGGATTTTGATAAAATGTGCAAAAATAGACAAAGGGAGCTCAAGTGCTAATAATTGATGTTTTCTATGCAGGAAGACGTGGAAGCAAGGAATTTCCGTCCAAAAGCGAGAAGCAGAGGGAAAATAACTGTTGTCCCTCCAGCGGGGAACCGGATGCGAACACGATCAAG
Organism: Pinus taeda; assembly: GCA_000404065.3. NCBI lineage: Eukaryota > Viridiplantae > Streptophyta > Pinopsida > Pinales > Pinaceae > Pinus > Pinus taeda. The sequence goes on from APFE030058046.1 coordinate 183,611, forward strand.
CAAAATCAGAGTTGAATAGTCCCGGAAAAGAATGCAGGATACCGAGTTGGCGAACGCAAGAAGGAAAAGAGAAGAATTAAACGATTAGCGAATCCCTCAGGATCTTTGATCTTGAGGGATCGCTACTTTAACTTATCTTTGATTATCTAGATACCTCCGTCATTTCTTTTATATAAAGGCACAGTGCCATTGAGTAAAAAGGGAGGAGGACTGTTCTATAATTCTAAGTTTCAGAACAAACTTTGATCATTGAGTCTCACTGAGACCTGATTTTGTTATACTTTTGTTGATGCGATTAATATAAAAGACTTGGTGTTCATCTCGTCTCTGCATCTGGAGTAACCTAAGGCAGTGTACCATTGGCAGCTAAGGGCTCGGCTCCGAAGGACACTTGCTTTTGTATCATTATGCGGTGATTTGCGTGTGGTTTGTTTATCTTTATTATTTAAGTAATCTGATACATCTCTTATGTGATATGCTATGCTCTGTTATAATTAATGTCTGAATGATTTCTTCATATAATGTCTCTGCACTGCACAATTGGATCTATTCGAATTGCATCTTTCAGCTATTTCTGTAACAGAATGTTGGCATGAATATTATTTTCATTGGACCAATATTTGTGAGACTTGAAAGCAATATCATTTTGTTTACAAACATAGTCATATCATTCATTAATCCTCAGATTGCTATATTAGTATAGAACATGTACATACGGGTGATGATTGTTGTTCCATAATTCATCGAGGATTGCTGTTCCATTTGTTTACTGTTGTTCCATTTTATTGTTGCTGTTCCATTTACTGTTGTTCCATTTTACTGCTGTTCCATTTCCAGTTTGCTATTCCATTTTATTTTCTGTGAGAGAAGGTCTAAGGCTGTAGTGAGCCTCAGCAAGACGCTGCTTAGCTCCCAGACCTATAGGTCCATGCTCTAATTTCCTTTCTTCATCAGTTTCTAGAGGGATGGGTTACTGCTTCCGTACCCTTGACTGATCAACTGTCTTGTGTGATTCTATCTTTTGGATTAGTTTAATTGCAGCTTAGCATCTGTTTCCTTTCGAATTATCAGAACACTATACTACTGAGCATTACTCGGACAAATAGCCTCAGATTGAGCTACTCTTTGCAATAACAAAACTTTCCCAGATTGACTTATTAATGTGGGATAATTAGAGGTGTGAGAGACCCTAGTTATAGCTCTACATTTTGGCGTTGTTGCCGGGGAAGGAGTATATCCATTTGCCCTTTACAGAGTAGTGCGCAAATCTGCTAGGGGGGAGTTGGATCTTAAAAACGGAAGGTAAGAACCTGCGTACAGAGCATGTAAAAGCCCTGCTCCACCATCCGCTCTCTTAGCAGAATTGCTGGTTGATAGGATTTAGTAGTTTTTAGAGTGCATGACTAAGCAGAAAAAGCTAGAAAAGAATATCAAACCCCCAGCCAAACCTGAAAAAGCCAAAGGACCGGTGACCCTTGGCCGAACAACTTTTATAGATGAAATCTACAGGAAAACTGAATCTCAGCCGTCAGTAGGCCTTAGAAAGATTAATTCTAAGCAGTCTACTAGTTCCCTTCAGGCTACAGCATCACCATCTGGAGCTTTCGCTGAGGTACATAGCCAGACTGATGAACAGGACTTTCAAGAAATTGAAAATTTTGTGTCAGAACGGCTGCAGGAAGGGAATTTAAGCAACCTTTGTGAAGGAGAAGGGGAAACAGGGGAAATAGGACAACCGAGGTCTCCTTCTAGGATAATCCAGCTGCTAAACAGCCTAGATAAGGGGAGTGCGGCCAAAGTCAATATTGAAGGTATCCCATTCCCTCAGATAGAAATCCCAGATAAGGGAAGTGTCATTAAAACAATCCCTGCCAAGGCCCTCCCTTCTCAACCTAGGAACACCCTCCTAGAAATTTCGGAAGGTTATTGGCACATATTCGATCCTATGGCGCAGAATCAGCCAAATACTCAAACTTCTACATTGCAATATCCTATAGTAGACTCTGCTGCAAATGCACCCATTAAAGCGATTCCTCTTCAACATATCCCAACGTTTCATGGACTCACATCAGAAGACCCCGATGCATTCTTATTTGAATTCGATGTGCTATGCAGAGGGTACGATTACACCACTAACCCCCAGAAATTAAAGTTGTTCCCCTCCACTTTGAAAGGAGCAGCTTTGAGATGGTTTATGGGTTTAGGTGGTGGAGTCATAAACAATTGGGAGCAAATGAAAGAATCCTTTCTCAAGAAATATCAGGACTACTGTAGGTCAAGAGAGCTTAAAGATGAAATTTTCCAAATGACGGCCAGACCAAATGAAACTTTACAGGAATATGTAGAACGTTTCTAGTATAATTTACAGAGATCCCCCTATGCATCACTACCTCTGCCTGATAATGTGTTGAAAACTGCATTGATTAGAGGTATGAAAGAACAGTGGATTGAAACATTGAATATCATGGGACAAGGGGATATTTACCAAGAGAATTTTGTTGAAATCATTAATTTATGCATCAGGAGTTCAAGAGGCAGCACAAGGATAAAACCAACAGAATACGATCGATTTGTTAGAGATAACAAAATATCAACAGAAGGAGTAACACGTGTAGAACTTGGTAACTTATTAGAAAATTTTAAAACTGATATTCTAGGGACATTAACTACACAGCTTGATATTGTGCAGGCTAAGCAAAAGAAGATGGAGGCGGAGCAAAATCTGGCAATTTTCTGCCCCCGATGCAGAAGAAAACATAGCCACAAGGAATGTCCACTAGATAGAGTTCAAACATGTGCTATCTGTACGAAATATCACCTTACCGAGAGCTGCCCCTCACTTCCTGGATTGAAGGCAGTATACAAAGAAGCAGAAGAAGAACCAGAGCCAGCATACTTTGTTAACCAGCATCGCCAATGGCAACCTAGGTAATCTGGTATGTTTTCGGACCCAACTTCTTCTTTTCAGCCTCCGCAGTATAATGCTCAGCAATATGGTATGTGGCAAAACCAATCTACACCCCCATTTCCGAATTGGTCATCACAGCCATTTCCTTCCCCAAATCTATGGATGAATTAGACAAGCCAATTCGGTTGGCCCAATTTTCCTTATACCCCACCATATTGGCAAAATAATTCATATCCTCCACAATGGATTCCCCCTACTTCACAAGGTTCACCCTGGCAAACAAATTGGCCAAGATCGACATATCAATCAACAGGAACTATTCCACTCCCTCAACCAACTGTGCCAGCCTTACAACAAAATCCCCAGTCTAATCTGAGGCCGCAACTCCCAGCCCAGCCCAATCCCAATCCTAATAATAGACTGGTCCAATCCTTTCAAATCATAGAAACATCAGAAATTGGACCTGACCTAAGGGAGTGCAATGATCTTCAGTTACGATCTGAACGTATAATAGAAACAGAGGGAGACAAAACAGTTCACATTGAAAATGAGTTACCAATAGAACAACCACCACAGCAAGAAGATGTAAATAAAGAACAGACCCATCAACAAGCAAGTACATCCTCTCCTCCTTTCCCGGAACGATTAGTCATACCACGACCAGTACAATATCCAGACTTCAACATTCTGGGAGAGTTACAAAACCTGTACATAAAAATTCCATTCCTCCAAGCCATTCAAGACATTCCTATATACGCAAAAACTATAAAAGAACTGTGCATAAAAAAATCAAGGAGGAATACAACCACTAACCCTAGAGTCCAAGTAGTTGGTACTTTATCCGACTTGTTATCAAGAAAAGAGACACCTATCAAATACGAAGATCCTGGAAACCCAATTGTAACTGTCCAAATCTATGGTCAAACCCTGACTAACGCTTTAGTCGATCTGGGAGTTGCAATCAATATTTTGACAACCTCTACCTGCCAAAAGCTTGGCATCACATCAGTAGAACCTACTTCTACTTTGCTAGAATTGGAAGATCGATCTGTAGTTCGACCAGAAGGTACTCTATACGATGTCATGGTTTCTGTAGACTCCTGGGAATATCCAACTGATTTCCTGATAATTAATCCAAAAACCCGGCTAGATGGACATCCACTAATACTAGGAAGACCTTGGCTTGCTACTGCCGATGCCTACATTGGTTGCCGGCAGGGAAACATGACCATAACTAAAGGACCAGACGTTAAAAATCTAGTTCTATATCCTCCAGCACAGCCAAGCCTGCCAATGATCAGAACTAATCAGTATCATGTGTCATATCTTACTAACAATATCAGATCCCCATTGACTGTACAGAAGGCTTTAGATTTTAAAGATCAGACAGAAGATGATGCCATCAATAATTTCATTAGTCAAACTGAATCGAGATCTCACACATAGTGTTTTATGATAGAGGCAGCCTTTGATAGTGAGCTAGAAGAAGATCCTTTAAAGGATGCACATGACCAAACAATACCAGTGACTGTTGTTGCCAATAGTAAAGTAGTGGAGATTGAACCTGGTAAGACTCTAAATATCAACGCCAACCTTACACCAGATCAAAACAAAGCTTGTTAATCTGTTACGAAAATATCAAGAAGCATTTGTGTGGGATTACCCTGACATGAAGGGGATTGATCCTTAATTATGCACCCACCACATCTATATAGAAAAATATGCAAGACCTGTTCGTCAGCCGCAAAGAAGACTCAACCCCCATCTAAAAGAGGTAGTAAAAGCCGAACTTCAGAAACTTTTGGATGTTAATTTTATCTATCCCATCTCCGAAAGCAAATGGGTCTCTCCCCTGATGGTGGTACCCAAGAAAAATGGAAAATGGAGGATTTGCGTGGATTACAGGGAGCTAAATAAAGCCACACAGAAGGATCACTTCCCTCTCCCATTTATAGATCAAGTATTGGACACTTTGGCAGGAAAGAAATTCTTTTCTTTCCTGGACGGCTTCAGCGGATATAACCAAATCCAAATTACCCCTGAAGACCAGGATAAAACTACCTTTACTTGCCCTTGGGGAACATTTGCCTATCGAGTACTACCCTTCGGCCTATGTAATGCCCCTGCTACATTCCAAAGGGTTGTCCTCAGCATCTTTGCAGATCTAATAAACGATGTAATTGAGGTGTACATGGATGACTTTACACCATATGGAGATGATTTTGACCCAGCTCTAGATACCCTGGAAAAATTCCTACAACGTTGTATCGCTACCAGACTTTGTCTGAGCCACGAAAAATGTTACATGATGATGATAGAAGGGCTCATTCTAGGGCACTATATTTCAGCAGCTGGCATCCAGGTAGACCCGACCAAAATTCAGATTCTTTTGCTTATCCCTACCCCCACTACTCAAACAGAGGTACGCAGTTTTCTTGGATTTTCTGGATATTACAGACGATTTATAGAACATTATTCACGTATTGCTACACCTCTATATGCTCTAACTCATAATGTTGATTTCTTGTGGACAGAAAAATGCGACCAGGCTTTTAACGAATTAAAGAAGCTGGTATCAACAGCCCCAGTCCTTCGACAACCAAACTGGAATTTGCCATTCCAAATCTCATCTGATGCCTCGAATACAGCAATTGGTGCAGTCCTGGGGCAAGAAGAGGATAAGAGACCATATGCTATTTATTATATCAGCAAAAATGTATCTTTTGCCGAACTCAATTATACTGTCACTGAAAAGGAATTCCTGGCTGTAATACATGCTGTTAACAAATTTAGACATTATATCACAGGCTATCTTGTTGTGTTATATACAGATCATTCTGCTATCAAATATTTGGCAAATAAACCTGTCACGAATGCTAGAATAACCAAGTGGTTGATCTTATTGCAGGAGTTCGATATCACAATCAAGGATCGACCTGGCAAGGAAAACCCTGTAGCCGATTTTCTCTCACGAATACCGAAATCAATTGAAACAGTAGCAGTAGAAAACCAATTTCCTGATGAACAGTTGTTTGTTGTTGCTGTTCGAACACCCTGGTATGCTAATGTCGCCAATTACCTTGCAGTAGGTAAGCTACCAAAACACTTAACCCCTCAGGAACGTAAGCAGATCGTTCAGAAGAGTACTTGATTTTCGTGGATTGAAGGCCATTTGTTCTATACAGGGGCAGATATGCAAATCAGGAGGTGTATTCGAGAAGACGAGATCTTCGACATTTTAAAAGCTTGCCATGACGGACCATGCGGGGGACACTTTGCTGAAAATAGAACAGCACATAAAGTATTACAGACGGGATACTATTGGCCTACAATTTTCAAAGATGCGAAAAAATTTGCACAAGCCTGTGACAGCTGCCAGCGAGCAGGAAGACCTGGCCAAGCCGATGGAATTGCCTGAGACCACAATTGGTCATTGAGCCTTTGACGATGGGCTCTTGACTTCGTCGGACCATTATCCACATCAATCAGGGGCCATACATTCTGGTGCGACAGACTAATGTTACTAATGGGTCGAGGCTGAATCATGCCTAAGGCTTACAGAGGACTTCGTATACAATTCTTGTTCCATTTGTTTGTACGTTATGGACTTCCGAGAGAAGTATCACAGATGTTGGGCCACAATTTGTTGGAAATAAATTAGCTGCAACACTTTACAATTATATGTCCAACATAAGTCACACCCATACCATCCGCAGGCAATGGGCAAGTAGAAAGTAGTAATAGGGTAATAGAATCAATTTTAACAAAAACTATTGCATCGCATAGGCGTGATTGGGCCGCTCGGCTACCTGAGGCACTGTGGGCCTATAGAACCACATGGAGAAGTACTACAGGCTATTCGCCTTATCAATTAGTGTTTGGAAAACAACCAATCTTCCCCATAGAATATGAAATCCAAACGCTACGAACTGCACAGGAAGTCGGCCTAGATCTAAGTGAGGCACAAATCAATCGATTACAACAGATTAATGAATTGGACGAAATTAGGCTCTCTGCATTACAAAATACAGCATTGATTCAACAGCAGCGAGCTAAATGGCATGATTCACTTATTAAGAATAAAGTCTTTCATGAAGGAGACTGGGCTCTGTTATACGACTCTCGGTTTCAGGACTTCCCGGGGAAACTCCAGACTCGACGGTTAGGACCATACGAAATCCAGAAGGTACATGACAACGAGACCCTTACCCTAATCACAATTGACGGTTCTGGATATGCATTCAAAGTAAATGGCCACCGAGTTCGTCTCTATCGAAAGCCACTCACTCGGGAATCCTTCTGTCAGTAGCTACGACAAGATAATGATTTGGAAATTTTAGGAGAGGAAGCGAAATCTTCCTCACCTGTAACTTAAGCAATTCATTTTTTTCATAACTTGTACATAACATCCTGTATATATGCTCTCTTGATTCTTTATTTGCATTCTAAGTATTTTTGCTTCTTTACTTGTGTGATTTTACTGTTCCTTTTCAAAAGGAACAGCACTTGTGTGATTTTGTTGTTCCTTTTCAAAAGGAACAGCATTTGCGTGTTTTTGTTGTTCCTTTTCAAAAGGAACAGCATTTGTGTGGTTTTGCTATTCCTTTTCAAAAGGAACAGCATTCGTGTGGTTTTGTTGTTCCTTTTCAAAAGGAACAGCATTTGTGTGATTTTGCCGTTCCTTTTCAAAAAGGAACAGCATTTGCGTATTTTTGTTGTTCCTTTGCAAAAAGGAATAGCACTTGTGAGATTTTGTTGTTCCTTCTCAGAAGGAACAGCATTTGTGTGCCTTTGCTGTTCCTTTTCAAAAAGGAACAGCACTTGTGTGTTTTTGTTGTTCCTTTGCGAAAAGGAACAGCATTTGAGTGTCTTTGTTGTTCCTTTGCGAAAAGGAACAGCACTTGCGTGTTTTTGTTGTTCCTTTGCGAAAAGGAACAGCACTTGTGTGTTTTTGATGTTCCTTTGTGAAAAGGAACAGCATTTGAGTGTCTTTGTTGTTCCTTTCTCAGAAGGAACATCATTTGCGTTGTTCCTCTCAAAGAAATGGTATCCTACGAATGGATTCTTTTCTCAGGAATGCCATCGGCATGTTCTTGCCCTTATTGGATGCTTTGTGCCCATGGTCTCCTTAATCTTTTAGATACAGCAATGAATTTATGCGATGAACATAAACCATGATATACCGAAATCAGCACATCATAAATCGCTATTACTATGAAGCCAGTATGTATAAGAGGACAAGAGGAGGGACATTAACTTTTTCGTTGTCATTGTCTTATTACCAAATCCTGGTTGGTGATTTTTATCATGGCGATTTCCCTAAAATATTTCTTGATTATTACTAAGGAGTAAGAACAAACGATTTATATCTGTCTGTTGGGATCATAAGACTTCTTCCACCATTCCCCGCTCTTAAGGAGTGTGGAACCACCCTTATGTGGAAATAAACAAAGAAGAGAGGTGCTCTGCAAAACAAAAACAAAAACAAAATATGAAAATTGTCAAATGCAGGATAGGGGGTCTCATTCAGAGCCAGCCTACCATGGTCATAAGGATGGAAGCGAAGTGGCATTCCCATTACGGCCACCACACCAGGGATATGGTCCGAAGGTAAATTAATAAGTAAACCTTGGAACAGGGGGTCTCATCACGAGTCGGCCTGACCACGTTTCGTCCCTACCTTGTGAATGGCATTATGGCTATCTGGTTACCAAGCCCGCATAATGGCCTGCATTTTGACAAAGCACTCTTCAGAATATACACAAAGGGTCATGGTTCTGGAGGGTGAAATAAACAACTCTGCCAAGGTTATGAACACCTGTTGGCAGCAGAGCTCTGTTAATGGCATCGAAGTCGTAATATTTACACCAACATGTATGATATTAAATCTTTCAGTCTCTTATATCCTTTGCATAAATCATATGTCACACCCCGATATATATATCGCATGAATATTTATTACCACCAATCATGGCAACGGAACTGACAATGACTACTGGAGACTTCGTACATTTGACAGATGTCCAATCCCCCGGTTCCTCATTATATCACGCAGGCTCTTATATAAAACGCGATCTACCTTTTTGCCTCGGTTTCAGCATTTCGTTGTTTTTCTACAACATGGCAAAATTCCATATGTTGTACTTTATGATTTGACTCCCGACTGGCTTCTGCTCCTCTCTTTGACGGCTGGGGGCAGCCTATCAGATCGCGGGGGGGAGGTAACCTCATTACTCCAGGGATTACGTGGCCACACACCATTCGGGCAAGATAATGTACGAAGGAATGGAATGGTTTAACGATATGATGATTCCATACTACGGAGATTGTCGTCCACGATCCTTTTTTCATTGCATGCTCTGTGATCCTTTCCAAAAATTGGCATCGATCATCCTCTCTGCGTCGCAAACACCGCAAACAATTACTGTTCCATTTCTGAGTAGAATTATGGGCGGAAAGACGGTCCGAAGTGAACCTCACAAGCTGACAGTTTCCGCTGCTGCTCGCAAAATCCTGGAAAACGCAGGATGGTTGAATTACTTCAGCCGCCTGCAAGAATCAAACGAAGCAGTAGCGTTGGAATTCCTGCAGAATTTGCAGGAAAACTACTCCATAGTAGGAGGAAAGCGGATAGCGGTTACGGAGGATATCATCGCAGAAGTCTCAGGATTACCAGCTGCTGGACCCATATGGACGCTGAAGAAGGAAAGATTACAAAAATCTATGGAAATTTTCCAGGACGAAGGCCAAAGCTTGACAGTCAAAGGGAAAGGAGTTCTGCCGGCAACACTTGGGGAACCCTGGACCGAGCTGGCGAAGATAGTGCAAAGTTATATCACCTGCGAAGGGAGAAAAGACGTGGTAAGGCCTCGTCACCTAAAACTTTTGGCTGTTTTAAAAGGAAAATGCTCTATGAATCTCCCTGCACTTTTAAATTCGCTATTACATGACGCGGCCTGAAGCCTGAAGAAGGCCCAGCACATAGATGCAGTTGTCATCCACCATGGACTGATCCGGTTGATAGTGAGCCACAGTCTCACTCAACAGCAAAGCACTTGGGAGGAACTGATTGCAATAGTCGAGGGGGGATCAGCTGCACCACCCCCAAAACTTGAACAGTCCTCCAGCACGCCAGAACGATCAGAGAGACGCAAGGAGTCAGCAGCAGAAGGACATGCTGCTTCAAAACGTAAACAACCCTCCGGTATGCCAGAATGGCCAGAGGAACCCAGAATACCTGCGGGCACACCCGACCAGCCTGAAAGACTAAGGAAGTCAGCCCGGTTGGCTCGGATACGAGGAAAGCTAGAAAGGATTCAGGGAACCACGGCCCAGCCAATTGAAATCGCGGACGAACCTCCAGAACCAGAAGGAGGAATCTCCGAAGGAAATGCTGAGCAATCAGAGGCCGAGACTGACCAGCCGGAAGGAGAAATTGGAAAAGAAGATGAGCACTCTGAGGAAGAAATGGCCACCGAACAGAGCAACAAAGAAGATGAGCACTCTGAGGAAGAAGTGGCCACCGAACAGGGCAATCAAGAATAAGAAATAGAACAGCCAGGGGGTAGCCCGTTGCAGGACCCTGCAGGTTAGGAGGAATTGGTAGCAGTTCTGGCCAATATGGGGGAATATGGCCAGCCCTCCAGCACAGCAGGTGTCCCTGACGGTCCCGCAGAGGAAGAATTACCCGAGGAAATGCATGCAGAAAAGGCAGGGGAAGAAAACCTGCCCGATTATGATAATGAAATGGAAGACAACAATCAGGGACAATCTGTCCCCAAGACGCCAGAAGACATCCCAGATGAAGGAGCGAGCTCAAGGGCCAAACCCTCTGCTGAGGCAAAGGAAATTAAGAAATTAAGAAAGAAACAGCAGAGGTTGTTGGGCACGATAGCTAGGCTCCGACAGCAAATTCGAATTTTGAAAGCCAATTTGAGACTTCAGAGGACCGCAAGAAAAAGGAGGGGAGCCACTGCAGCAAGAACCCGTTTTGTTGGTCGAAACCCCATCAGGAGACCTACTGCCGAGGAACAGTCTGTTGTTCCAAATGATAATGAGGAACAGAGTGTTGTTCCAAATGACATGGAGGAACAAACTGTTGTTCCAAATATCGTGGAGGGACAGACTGCTATTCCATTTGGCTCTGAAGAATGAATGGACATTCCAATGGAACAGCAAGAGGCTCCAATCGCAGGAGAACCACAGCAACCCTTTATTCGCGTTAAGAAAGAAACAGAAAGCAAAGAGGTCCAGACAAAAGCACCACCCTCGGGGGTAATTCGGGTCCTAAACTCTAAGCAGCGTAATAGGAAGGTCCAGGTTAAACTTCCAGCCTCTACGGCTTTGTGGAAAAAGGATCCAAAAACCAGGACCTTGCATAAAATGATGAAGGAAGCTCAGCAAGGAGCTGAGCAGCTGCGAGAACAGACATTCCCCAAGGAAAGATACGAAGAGCTCCAACAGCAACTTCGGGACATTAGTCAGTCCGAGAGCCAGGCCTTTGAAGGATGGAAAAAGGAGCAGGAAAAGGTTGCTAAGGTAACTCATCGATTAAATAGTGTTGTTAAGCATATGGACACTGTGTGTTCCTTGTATAATGACGTTTTGACTTGTAGGGCCCCTGCTAAAAATTATGCTTTATTTTTGCTTGAACGATATTTGCGACTGAAAATAAAAGCCATTAGGGCAGGAGCACCTATCCACATCAACACTGTTAATGATTTTATATACTGTTGCAAGCACTATGGAGTTAAGGTTCAAAGGTTATTGTGTGAATTTTATTTGCACAACCTTGTGCTAGACCAGGAAATTGAGTTAAATCCTGGCCCTTTTGTTGGCGATATACAATTCCAAGCCTTTATCTCATTTGGGCTTAATCAGCTAAAATGGCTCAAAGCTTATAACACCTTCCAGAGACAAGAGAATAGCCTAGATTTATGGGTACGAGCTGAACCTAGAGACCGAGTGACGCTATGGAGAGAGCATAGGAGTCTTATGAGAATCCAAGGTGTCATCGAAATATTAGGACCCATGCACGAAGACTTGATCCGAAGTAGTCTGGAATATTTCCTGACTATTAAGGACCTTGCCATCGATGCTGCAAAATTTCGATACCGGACCTCTAACCCAAACATCCAGCTCAGGGAACCATTCAAATACTAGAATTTTGAGCTGGCTGCCAGCCGATTGAGCCTCTATGGGGAATGGATTCTGCAAGCAGGGCCATCCTAGTTGGGGTATCGATTTCGCAGTCCAATTATTTGGCACCCTGCACCCGGATATCAAGCCTTGTATGAGATGCCTGCAGATCAAATAGATCAGTTCTTTGATAATCTAGTTGCTCATCACGGTTGTTGGCCTCCTCGCGAGATCCCTTCTCCAGCTTATTCTCTCACCGCCTTGCATGTTAACTATAATGTTTTCATGAGGCCATGAAACAAGGTAAGCAGGGGGGTGTGTGGAGCACTTGGAAGGTATGCTTTTGACAAGCAATTCAGTGGTTTTTCAATAATAATTCTAAACTTTTCTACATTATGAATTCAAAGAAGATAAAGGATTTTGATAAAATGTGCAAAAATAGACAAAGGGAGCTCAAGTGCTAATAATTGACGTTTTCTATGCAGGAAGACGTGGAAGTAAGGAATTGTCGTCCAAAAGCGAGAAGCAGAGGGAAAATAACTGCTGTCCCTCCAGCGGGGAATCAGATGCGAACACGATCAAGCAAAATCAGAGCTGAATAGTCCCGGAAAATAATGCAGGATACCGAGTTGGCGAACGCAAGAAGGAAAAGAGAAGAATTAAACGATTAGCGAATCCCTCAGGATCTTTGATCCTGAGGGATCACTGCTTTAACTTATCTTTGATTATCTAGATACCTCCGTCATTTCTTTTATATAAAGGCACAGTGCCATTGAGTAAAAAGGGAGGAGGATTGTTCTATAATTCTAAGTTTCAGAACAAACTTTGATCATTGAGTCTCACTGAGACCTGATTTTGTTATACTTTTGTTGATGCGATTAATATAAAATACTTGGTGTTCATCTCGTCTCTGCGTCTGGAGTAACCTAAGGCAGTGTACCATTGGCAGCTAAGGGCCCGGCTCCGAAGGACACTTGCTTTTGTATCATTATGCGGTAATTTGCGTGTGGTTTGTTTATCTTTATTATTTAAGTAATCTGATACATCTCTTATGTGATATGTTGTTAGGCCCCTATACTACTGGTGTAACCCTTATTGTTATTAGTACAACCCACTTATTATATTGATGTACCCACATAGTGCCCATATTGTTACTATTGTACCCCATATAAGCCCACTAATGTTAC